>CAEGAE010023382.1:0-83872 GCA_903067095.1 Girardinus metallicus | reverse complement strand
ATATATATAGGTAAAGCAGGGGTGTCAAACTTATTTTCATTTTTGTCTGTAAATAATATACAAATGTATGGGGTTCAAATAGATGTGGGGGAAAAAGACTAATGAACAAAAAATTCTTCCATTAAAGTCAAGCAAAGAAAAAGATGAGCACTATAGATAACATCGTTACCAGTCACATAGACCAAGAGGGAAAAAACATTTGTTGGTTATTACAGAAAGGGATAGATGTCCAAGTTTTTATTCAGGCAGTAGAGTTTCTAAGGTATCCAGAATGCCTCAATGATCAATCTCTCCACCTCTTCTCTGAAGCTGATTGTGTTCAATGCAGCTCAATTGTTCAATGAAGGAAACGAAAACAAGATGATGAATGACTTTAAAAAGCCTGATCTGGATTTCTGATAGTACTTCTTGGTTCTGTGGTCTTTTGTTTAAAGGTCTAGATGTCTTACCTAGTATGCCAAGCCTCACATAATACACCATATATTCATAAAAGAAGGATACCTGGTTTACAAGAAACTATCTTGATTTTAAATGTTTCTTGCTTGAGCATTATTTATATCCCATTGCAAAGTATTGCTGCAATCCAACAGTCTCCACAGCCACACAATTTAAAGCCAATTGAGGATTATTTAGGATGTGGTGGACCCAGAAATTCACATATCATTCGCAGTACTTTATATGATACTATCATGTCAATATGGACTAAAATGTCCAAAGGAAGTTTCTGAAACTTTGTTAATCTTTTAACACAAGTGAATTCTTGAAGGCAAAAGCAGGTCCAACTCAATAATAAGGTTTACCAAAAACATAATCTATGGTTGCAAAACAATAATATTAGAACAACCAATAACAAGAAAAAATGTCTCCATCATTTTCTATTCTAGTTGTGTTCACTTTCAATGTAATTCCCAGCACTGCTGTAGTGTACACATTGTGATCCCAGTGGAAGGAGTCATTTTATGAGTCTGTACATGTGTTGTGTTTACCAATCACCTCGGGATACAAAAAAAAAAAGAAAAAAAAAAACTCAGGGCCTCATTTATGAGCTGCTGCTTCATCACACTGAGCCTCATTGTATGTATACCTTGTTTATAGCAATGCAGGTAGTAAAACTAAATGCCTCGATTATCAGTTGTAATTGCTCTTGGGAGGGGAAAGCCGTGTGAATGAATGGGCTCCTGTGGTCCCATGTGATAAATGTTCCAGACAACTTTTAATTAACGCTGGTGTTGCAGTCTCAAGGCACAGCGACGTTTCCATCCTGCAGGACAAATAAAGTGCTTCGCAAGGAGGATTTCTGAGCATGTATGTGCATAAAGTCGCAATAATTTACTTTTTTCTTAAACCTTTGCTCTGAACTCACTGCTTACCATGTCTGCTCCGGGGTGTTTAACTGTACAACAGCTTAACTAGAATCATTTAATATCCCCTTACACTTAATCCCATGGCTCAATTTTTCTCTGCGGCTGCGTCCTTGCTCTAGGGTGTATCCCTGACAGATGCCCAGCATATGGATAAGATAATGAGTGTCACCCCACCAGCTCTGTAAAGACTCAGGCCTATCATGTGTTACCTGACTGTGTTCTCTGCGTGAGAGGATGTAAACTGGTGAGGCGCCTTTCTCTTTCTCTCTCTCTTAACCCTCTTCAGGCGTCAGCACTCAGCCAGGAAAGGTGGCATGAAGCCGGGCCTTGCAGCGCCGCAAACTCTCCACATGCACAGGGGGAAACCGGGGAGCCAGTTTGCAGAGGGAACACTGAAAAGATCCCGCTTGAACTTGCACACTTGAGTGAAAAACCTGGGCAGAAAGCAACACACGGAACTCAAATGTTTTTTGTTTTTTTCTTCTGGATTAAAAAGCGAGAATAATTTCAATTTAAAAGCCAGAGCGCTTCAAAGAAAAAGCCTCCTGTCTCCTGCACAGTTCGCTCCTGGCTGATTGGAGTTCACCCAGTGTGCGTGTGTGTGTGTGTTTCTCCTGGCTCCTGTCTGCCTCCCCTGGATTGGACTCCTGTCGCCTTCACAGTGAAGGGCCACTCAACCTGGGTGGATATTCTTTCCCTCACATCTGCTACAAATTTACCAGAGCCAGAGTATTCAAAGGCTCCTTTATGGAGCCGTCAGCAACCCTCTGACTGCTTCCTATAAGCCACACACACCTTGGCACACACACATACAAAGAGAGGACATTTACATTTACATGTGCCTTCATTTATGCTTACATTAAATACAGTGTTGGTCATGTAGTGCGTAAAGAAACACTTGATTGTACCTAAACACTTGAAAATGAGTCCTTACATCCAGAAGCTGAAGACGTGGCATTTTATTTTTTATTTTAAAGTGAGTTCACATGTTTACATTGTAATGCAAGAATGCAGTTTGGGCCATTACATCCTCTGATCCCTTCTAGACAAATTTAGATCAGAAATATGGCTGAGTCAGTAGACATTAACCAGCAGGATTGGTCACCTGCTGACCAGTGGAGTGACCAGTGGGGGTGCAGTCTTCAGGAAATGGGCTTTTCCAGAAAAAGACTTGGAAGTTGGGAAAGGATCGAGAGTGACATGATCAACAAGAGGGGATAAGATGAGGCCTATAAGTGAGAGTAAAGGGACTGACGGTTAGGAGAACGGGATACAAACAGACCACTGCGTATAGTTGAGGTCTGGCACATCATCGCCCAAACCTAAGATAATACAATCTCACTTTTTGGGTAAATTGTCTTTCTAGCAGACCAGGGCCTTCAAGAGTTCACAAGTCCCTCCATTAATAAGAAACCCAGTTTCATCTGAAAAAAAGTATGGGCAGATCATGATACTGTCACCTCCATGTTTCACTGTGTTTTTGCATCACACCCTCTGGAGTCCTGGCCCAAAGTAAAAGTTCAAATGTTGTTGAACCAACCTTCACCTAAAGAACTTCAAAATATTGCCTTTGATTGGTCTCTGTCAGAGATCCTGTTTTACAAAATAAAATTTATTTTTTCATGTTCTGACATTTTTCTTGGTCAGTTTTTGTATTTTTTTGTGCAAACAGCTGAGAGTGGATCAGAGATTTATTTTCCAGAAGGAAGACAATCCTGAATGTTCGCTCCCTATTTCCACAAAGCTCCTCCCCAGAGCGGCAGTCTACAAGCCGAGTTTCTGCCTCACAGAGCACCCCTTCTCCCCACTCAGCCCCTACAGACTAGCGGCAGCAGCAATTAGCAAGCAACAAGTGGAACTGCACAATTGCTGAGCTTATACAAACTACTTCTCAGTCCAACACTCCTAAGAAAGGTTGTTAGCGACATAATCGAGGAACATTGTTATGCCGAGTCTGAAAGAGTAGCTTCTTAAAGTGACAGAGGTGTAATTTAAGAAGTTAAATTACAAAGTCAATTTTCTTTAAGTCTTGTGTGATATATACAGCATTTTTATAACAATTGAAGGTAACAGAGTTACTTGATTGTCCTATAAAATGTCACTACATGCCCAGAAATTACATAACACTGCCCCTTTAAGCTTCGTCCATTTCACCATTGTGAATTGCATCTTGTTGCTTTACTGGTCTATCTTCCGATAAAGCAAAATAAAGTTTCACTTTGTAAAAAAGTTCAAGGAGCACGAATACTTTTGCAAAGAATTGCATGCAAAGTAAATAAATAATAATCATACGCTCTGTGATGAATTTTTAACACATCCTGTGACATATTCAGCAGATACAAAGCGTCAGAACGTATTTTTTTGAATCGTGTAATGTCCTATATAGAGCAGAAGAACATAAAAAAGGCAGTGCTTTGTAAAGCAGTAAACACAAGTCTGCTCGACATTTGATATCATTGGCCTGACTGAGCAGTAAAACGAAGCCTCGGCATGAATCATGAAAGGCCTCGGCCCACTTATTACATCTACAAGCTTGACTGCCTTTCATCTTCCCCGCAGTGTGCTCATCCGATTGTTGCTACTGCCACATCGGGATCCCTGAGTTCAAAGGACTCTCCACGTGAGTCTGAGGTTATTCTCTCCGCTCTTTTCCCTAAATTGCTTTTAACACTTCTCAGATTTGCACCGTCATGTAGAGTAGAATATTTATTGATAAGGAAGAAAGCTGTAAAAGCGTTTACCTTCCTGATTTATCTCCTGTGAGCAGGCCAGACCTGTGTATCTTGGCACTGATGGCTCTGCTTGTATTATGCAGAGAGGATAAATGAGTGATATGTAAATGCTTTCCTGTTTGGAAGAAAGATGCAAACCATTTCAGAAGAGAACAGGTTTTTCCTTTGGGACGAGAGCTCTGTGTTCCCAGGAGGAGAATCATTCTCTGAACTCCTACGTTCCCGCTTACTTTGGTTATACCATCAAAGGGAAAGAACACGTGTCAGTGGATAAAATAGGGGGAGAGGGCTCTGTTTTCTGAATAATGCATTAACAATTGGTTGCATTTGATTTTAAAGCACAAAAATGAATAAAAATAAAAATTGGGGCAACTCTCAACTTTGACCAAATACACCCTCGATGTTTAAGCTTCATGAATGAATCTGTTACTTTGTATGCCTTTGTTCTGGCAGTTTGTCAGGATGTGCCTCCCCCAGCCCCCTCCAACCGCCCCTCCGCTTGTCCTCATTTTCTGTGTGTGCATTCCTGCAGCTGCCAGTGTGATAGACTCTTGACTGAGCTTATTCTGAAGTGTGCCATGATACGACATAAATGGAGTTTACACTCACAAGCTGAAAAACTCCCTCCATGCACCGCAAAGGCGACGGCGCTGCCAAGAGAGTTTGAGCTGCAGAGTCATCTTCATGTGACGGCACCGGTGGGAAATGTGACAAAAATGCAGCAAGTAGGACTTAAAGTCAGGCTTAAAGACTTGTTTGAAGCCCCAAAATTAAAAAAATGTCTATTTTTTTTTTGTTTTCTACCAGCAGTGGCTGCCTAACACTCAGTTAGGCCTCAATGTGACAGTCAGATGGGCTGAAACATCCACTATTATCCTATTCATGCTGTTTAAGTTCAGGTTATTTAAGCTGCTCCAGCTCACAGTAAAACCATCACAGTACACAACTGAAAAATCTAAAGAAAATCTAATTCCACTGATTTAAATTTTAGCATAACTGCTTGGCGTAAAAGTGACTCAAAGCAAAACAAAAAAAATGCAACACTTATTCAGAATTTGTTTTAGTCACTATTTACTTTGCAAACATACGGTGGAGAGTCCAGGCAAGATCTTTTTCTCACAAATATAAATCAGTTTCGTCTGATATCCCTAAATTAAATCCAGTGTAACCAGTTGATCTAAACCAGGGCTTGTGTGTGGGAGAGCTATCAGCCATTATTTCCATATCTCCAGGTACAAGGCATGTTTTAGGACTGTTGGAGGAAACAAGAACACAGAGGAAGACACCGCAAACTCACATGGAGAACATACAAACGCCAGCCTGACTCAAAACCAAGACCTTCTTGTTGCCCTAACAACTGCAGCACTATGCAGAAACGTGTACAACTCACTGACGTGTTGACTAAACCTGGTTAAACTTCCTTATTCAAATGCACAATAAACCACTTGAAGCAAAACAAACTAAAATCTTACAGATTAATATAAGCTCTTAATAGTCTTGGAAAACAAAAGTACAGAAAAAAAAACAACCTAACCACAACCAGGTGAAATTCATGAATTCATTCACTATGACCAACTTAATAGTGACTCGGCTTTTCTATGACAAGATCACAGTCATACGCTGCTTGCCCCTCGTCCTGACGCGCACAGGACGGGTGTAAATATTTGCGGAGTGATTTGCTCAACTCAGACGGTCCACCGTCCTCGCTGCTGTGAGTGGACGGAGTCATGGTACGCTCAGTTTCTGACAGTTTGTTCTGGGTTCAAAGGTCAGCCCGCACTCCGCTGCTGTTTGCTTGTACGAGAGCAACAGCACCTGGAGCATCGTCTCTGATATCAAAGCCCCAGTATGTGTGAAGGTTTCAACCAGTATTCCCAGTTAGAATAAGTGATTCTGGCACCAGTGATGAGGTAGAGGAAGAGTTTTATTCAGAGGGGAGCAGGGGGGACAGTAATGTTATCAGCAGTCCATAGAGTAGCTGCTGAAATATTTCAGTCTGAGCTGCTTTGATGGATGGAGCAGCACTGCCAAGAGCCGTCTGATCGGCGTGGCAAAGAGTTCAGCAAGATGGCAGGATGTTAATCAGCTCGTCCTCAACTCACTGTGGGAGATAATGTCACTTCGTCTTCCCGTCTTCACCTATCTCACTTCAAGACAAGTTCAAGCGGATTTGGTGTAAAGAAAACATTTTTAATGTCCTCGACGTTGTGTTTTAATCAAGACAAACTAGGAGTCCTCTGATTATCTCCTAGATTGTCTCATTTACAGGAAATACTTCAAGAAGATCAGTACTCCTTCTGGGCATTAATTGAAATGTATTCAAAGGTCACTTCAGCCTTTCAAGTTCGCAGGGTCCTCAACACGACTGCATTCTTACTTGTTCTGCCACTAATCAAAGGCTGTTCCCACTGACTTCTCACGTGTCTGACCTTTACTCTTATCCTCCGCACCTGTCTGCAAATTATAGATGACTCAAAAGCTGTCACCGCCTCACTGTGAGATTTTTCCAAAGTGGTCCTCCTTGGACTTTCCCAGTGAGTCCACAGCTGGAAGGTACCACCTAAGCAGGTGCAGCATCTTGGAAAAATATTTATATGCCTTCAACTTTTCCATATTCTGTCACATTACAACGACAAAAAGATCATATTAGCCTTGGGTGGCACCAGGACCAAGAGAGAAACTCCAGCATCCCCCACCTCATTGGCAATCTCCATCTCCTTTGAGATGATCTCAAAGTATCCCATGTCCGGAGGCCTTCCCTCAATGCAAAGTGAGGAGCCCAAAAGGCATCAGTTTCCTGAACAACCCCAGCTGAATTATTTTGGCGTTGCGGATCAGTGGTTCTACCTCCTTGTATCCTGGATCTCATTTTCTCAGTCATAATCCAGATCCCAGGTCCACAGGTTGAGGGTTAGAACACAAACCGGTAAATTGAGAACTTCAAAACAAGACACCAAGATTAATACAGTAATCGCATGATTAATCAAAATGAGTTCCATAATTTCCATTCTAATGATTAATATTTGTTGAAGGTCAATTCTGTTTACAGTGTTATTTATGGTTTCTATATTGTTCTTGATTGTTGTGTTTTACTTTGGATATTTAAATGTCTTCTAGTTCCAATTTTCCTTAGAAAATTTAAGTTTACTGGTCTTTGAAAGAGCAAAGCTAAATAATAATGTCACCATCAATATTTAAAATTGGTTTCAAAACAACAATTACCATTTATCTTAATGATTTCTGGGACAATTTACCATCCAGCAAATTTTGTTATTATGACATGCAGCTTGACCAAGATACCAAAACTCCCCTGCTTGAAGCAAAGACTGACCTCCAACCCCGAGGGAGTCTCCACCCTACTCCAGTTAAGAACCATGGCGCTACGCTGAGTTCAGTTGTACTCGAAACTGGGGATTTCCAAATTCCCAGCCGGAAAAATCCACTCGAACGCCCTCCGAAGTCAGATTTCCAACTGGGAATCTGGGAACAACTCCGAATGCCTCCAGTTACAACTGGTAAGGCGGATTTCGCAGTTCAATATGGCCGCTCCTCCTGAATGTGGTGGAAACATGTTTATTTTACAAGACACGTGTAAAAATGAGTCTGAAATCAATGTTATATGTAGCACCAGCTACTATAAACTGGAGGAATTAAAAGTGGTGTTTGCTTATAGAAATTAAAGCTTCAAATGTTTGTAAGAGCTACTGCAAACGTTTACAGCCATGTTGAAATTCCGTCTTCTTAACAAGAACACTGTTCCAATTTCCCAGGTAACTGGAACGCAGCCTTACAACGAATTTACAATGAAAAATGTTAGCTAGTATGGCTAACATATTGGAAAACGGTGGAAAACGTGCATTACTCATCAACCTTAACACAACTTACCCACTGAGAAAGATAGTGGTGGCTCCATCACGGTGTGGAGACACTACCAGAGACGGGGAAGGTGGTCAGAGCTGAGAACATTGTTGGAATTAAATTACATGGGAATCCTGAAAGAAAACCTTATGTGACTGGAGTGAAGATTCACTTCTAAGAATCTGAGCAGAACAACGCACATCCACAGAAGCTCTCCATCCAACCCGGCTGAGCTTGGATGGAGCTAAAGCGGTTTTACAAAGAATGAACAAAATGTTCTCATCTGCAGAAACTTTAAGCTGGTAGAGACATATTTGAAAAGACTTGTGGCTGTAATTGCATTAAAAGTGTATGTACAAAGTGTGGGATTCAGATAAAATCCTATAGAAAATTTGTTTTTTATGTGACAAAGTCTTAGGAATGCTAAAATACTGCACTATGCATCAGTATGTTACACAAACCTAATTTCCACTCTTTTATGCATAGATAGTCAAAATATCGAATTTGGATCCAAATTAAGTGAACGGCAGTGCAAAAATGTACCACCAGAGACAATGACAAATGTTTTAATCTTTTATTAAAAAGTAAAGACATAGTTCAGCCATCAAGGCTGGCCTGTTCTCCTCCCCAGTCCATTATCTCGTGATGGCAGTGATTTCTGTAAGACCGACCCGACACCGGACCTCAGCTCTGCCTAAATAAAATCAGGGAGAGCCATGGTCTCTGGCCTTTATCCTTTACATGAGAAACCTCCAGCCTTCTCCAACCCAGCTTTAGACTATAAATATATATATATATAAAAAATTAAGTGTAAAAGCCTTTTGCAGGTCCTCCAAGAATAAAGAAAGCATCTACAGAGATTTCCCTCAGAGAGGGTCCAGTCGCCTTTTTTTTGTTCGCCGACAATTCAGGGAGATTTTTTTTTTTTTTTATTATTATTATACAAAACAGCTTACTGGGTGACCAAAACCAAAATGAAGATAAACAGGTTGGGCAAAAACTAGTGACTAGAATGTTTGGATGTTAACAGCACTAGTAAAACACAGCATCTCACAGTACGGACAGGAAAAGAGGGGAAAACCAACCATTGCCTTATCGGTATACACAAATATATAAATATATACACATTGGGCATTAATAAAAAATAAAAAAAATAAAAAAAATCTGATTTACAATGACTTTCTGTGTCGACTGGCTACTGATACAAAGACAGATGTTCAAATGAAATATTTTTAATCCAGCAGTAAATTCTGCAGCAGCGATTGGGGGATTAAACGGAGAGACAGAGCGCCCCCTGGTGACAACACCGAGACATTTTCTGGAACATGGCGTCAATTTTTAACTAAACTGAATTGTTGTAAGTTGGTTACAAAAGGTAAAAATGGTCATTTCTGTTGAGACGTGTTCTCTGTGCATTTATTGGACAGGTTTCCATTTACAATACCAAATAAAATGTGCCCGAAAACAAGGAAAAAAACAAACAAAAAAAAAAACACTGGTTTTAAATACTGTATAGAAATGTTTAAGCACAATTTTATTTACGCCCGCTGCCGTTACTTTTACAAAGGAGGAGTACAAACAGGAGGATCATCTGAGGTGTTTTAAAGTGGCAGGGCACTACAGACAAGAGGCTCTATGAGTCGGTCTGGTTCCTGAAGATAATCTGCAATCTGAAGCTCAACCCAGCTGAAATTTCTGACAAGGAGTATATCTGCAGAAATTAAATTAAAACATCTTGGTAGCTATAAATTACCCATCCAGGACAAAAAAAAAAAAAAATGTCAGCAAAGGGATGGCCTGGCGACAAAGCGTCAGGATAGTGTGACGATGTCGACGGCGAACTGAGATATAAATCCTAAGAGCCATGAGGAAAACCAATTATCCTAAAAGGTTCATTTATCTTGGTTGGGACAAAAAAAAAAATCATCACCGATATCAAAAATGTTACAAATATAAATCAGTTTTCTTTGTTTTTCAAAATGTGAACATAAATTTGTTAACCAAAAACCAGTCCTTCTGAGATCTGAGTCCTGCTGGTTGTGTGGAAAGAAGAGGAGGAGGAGGAGGAGGAGGAGGAAGAGGAGGAGAGCCTGTGGTCCAGAGATGATGATGGGGAGAAGACACCTGGGTTCTTCATGAGCGTTTCAGTCTCTTGGAATGTCGCTGCTGATGGCTGGGCTGCTCCTCGTCGCTGCTGGCGTCGCCCCGCCCCCCCCGCAGACGAGTTCTCCTCGTGCCCTGCTCCCCGTCGCTGTCCAGCTCTCTGTAATCCTTCCTGCCGGAGGCGCCAGAGGTCCTCTTGCTCTTCCTCCTCCTGCTGCTCTCCTCCTCGTCGCTGTCTGCCTCGCTCTCGCTCTCCTCTTTCCGGCCCCGAACGTTCCTGCCTGTCTTCCGGTTCGATTTGCCATTCTGCATCTTCTTCTTGGGTTCCTCCTCCTGCTCTTCGCAGTCCCCTTCATCGTCATCACCCTCCTCCTCTTCTTCTTCTTCTTCTTCCTCCTCAGATGACGGAGGAGCTTGGTTGACCCTCTTGCGGGAGCGCCGGCGGAGGTAGCTGATTCCGGGGAGCAGCTTCTGGATGAGCTCGGTGAGCGTCTGCTCCGTCTTGCCCATGCAGGAGAGCACCGTGCTGCCCTGCTGGTTGTACTCCTCCGCGTTGGAGAACACCAGCTTCATGTCCTCCAGGAAGTCCTGAGCGTGTCGGTACGAGCCCTGGCCGAACTTCCCCAGCATCGTCTGGAAGTCCATGGGCTCCGAGATGATGTCCAGGTAGTCCTCGGCCTCGTCCAGGGAAACGGGCTCCCTGGAAGGCAACAGAGAACGCTTAAAGCGCCACATCAGGCTAAAGATCAGGGAGCGAAACGATTCACCGCGGCTGAAGGGGAAGTGACTCCGTCCTCCAGATATTAGGTCATTAATTACCAGCCACATTTTACTCAGTTTCACTAGAGTCAGCCAGACCCAATTCGGTTCTGTTTCTCGTCTTTACCATTTATCCCAAAGCCTTAGCAAAGGCTTAATGTCACTTTCCAGACTGAAATATTCATCACCATTTGTCAGTTTACGTGGAGTTTCTTTTTCCAGCCATGTCACAGTTTTATTTCTTGATCATAGAGGTTTGAATTCACTGATGAGACTGAATTCAACTTTTGTTGCCAATTACATGCAACTCAAGAGCAGATATTATGTTGTTCTGCTTAGGAAACTCCGCCCCCCCCCAAAGTCACCATAAAATCAAAAAATAAATAAACTGCATTTCATATTTGCTCAGGTTATCTTTGCCTGAGAGTAATGATTCACTGATGACCAAAAGCTCTCATGTGCGATAGCATGAACGGGAAGTTTGGAGATTAAAACGATCAAGTTTGTCATTCAAAAGTGTCGAATCTGTAGCTCTTCTGTAAAATCACTGACTACTCTTTCCAAAAAAAGTTCATATGAAGCCAGTCTGAAGTATAAGGAATATATCCCTCCGATGCCCGAACAAGGCATCGGATGACTAGCATCGTGGCTGAAATATGATTATAACTCTTAAGTGTTCCTGGTCCCGGCTCACCTGAAGGGCCAGCTGTAGCGGAATTTCATCAGCTTCTTCAGGATCTCCTCGCACCTCTCCAGCTCCAGCGCCTGCTTGCTGACCCCCGTCTGGGTACTCTGCCTCACCTGGGGAAATACCATCACAATGATTAGCTAATATCTCTCATCAATTCCACTTTTTTTTTTTTTTTTATTGAAAAGTGATTTCTCACCAGTTCGTCGATGTCTGCGGGGCTGCTGGGCCCGGCTCTCTGTTTGCTGCTCTGCCTGCTGGACGCCTTCTTGGCTTTATTTTTAGAGCTCTTCTGTCGTGATGAAGACTGCTTGTTTTTCTTCCTCGGCCTCACTGCAAACAGGAGCAACATGAGGGCAAGGAAAGAACAGGTCAGGATGTTTGCGCTTCACTTGTCCTTATGAAATCTGGACAATGTGGACGTCTTAAGGCCCACTGATCCAGACTGAGGCTGAAAGGCTGAAGGGACAAAAATAATCAGAGACATCGTCTCTGGAACTGTTCTTTGCGGTTATCCACGCCACGCAGGCTGGAGCTGACAGAGGGATCATCGCGCCACATTCTCTGAGTGAAGTCAGAGTGAGCCACGGAAAGCTTCAAAGTAGAGTTCAGACCCGAGTGCTGATGAATGACAATACGCAGACAATAGAGACGCAGCGAGGATGAGGCCTGGATTTTCCCCATCGGCATTCTTCTCATTCCCAAATGTTAGCGACCAGGAAGGCTCTCTCCAAAACCAGCTTCTGTAGAGTACTTCACTTTTCCCATTGGTCTTAGTTTTTATATCAATAATTCACGTCCACATCCTAGATTTCTTTCAGCTAATTTTCAGATTTCCTCCTCTTTGGCTATTTTCAAAGCTTAAGAAAGATTTAAGGAAAGAGGGGTGACTGGAAGAATGGGAGAATAGAAGATGAAATAATGGATGGACGCTCTGCACAACAAATTAGTAGGGCGGAAACTATTAATTGGATTAACCGCGATGAATCGATTACAGATTTCAACTATAGAGAAAAAAAGAGGCAATTTGCTGAAAATACAAAACAAAAACAAGAAAAAAAAAACCACACACACACATTCAGAGCAGTAAATAATCCAAAACTGTACAAGAAATATATATATTTTGCATTTAAAATAAAAAAAAATCTGTAAATTTGCTCTACCCATACCTTTTCAGGTGGCACAGTAAAGTAACGCTAAGTTGTTGCATTTTAAGCAATAAAATATTTTCTTATTTTAAAAAATTTAATTGTTTATTTGCATCTGCAGAGTGTGCCGATATTTATCCGATTAGTCGTCAGAGTAATCAACAGAATAATTAATTACTAAAATAATTGGTAGTTGCAGTCCTACAAATAAGTCTAGGAATACGAGAATTTTCCAAAACCCTATCGTCTTTTTCCAAACCGTCCCGCACCAGAAATGTCTTATTGTTTTCCACACTTTGGGAACCCTAAGAAAATTCACTGTATGTTACAATTTTGAGTTTTGATCCGTTTCCATGGTGACACAGTGAAGCCTTTCTTCATCAGATGTAGACGGTTTAATAAGAGTTTGGGATAAATTTCTCTCAGATACTCACAGCTGTGCCCCATGGCTTTATAGTCATTTTCTTCTTCATCCTCGTCGTCGTCTTCAGAGCATTCCTCTTCAGACTCCTCCTCGCTCTCCTCTTCGTCAGTGTCTTGTTTATAATTCCTGCAACCAAAGAGTTAAAAATGTATCCTCTGTGCAGAAAGACAAACAGCCGAAACACGCAGGTCTCTGCAGCTTCAGGTAACTCGGCCGGTTCCGGCCCCCCACCTTGAGCGGGAGCCCCTCCTGGCCACGGTGGGCTGGCAGGCCGGGCACAGCCACTCCCCAGCAGGGATGCGGTACAGAGCCGGTCGCAGGCAGAACAGATGGAAGGCCTTGTTGCACTCGTCACACAAGATGAGCTTCTCATCATCACCTGGATCCGAAGAAGTTAAAAAAAAAAAAAAAAAAAAAAAAAAGAAGAGAGAAGTGAAGTAGAGAGTTTTTTTTTCTGTTATTTAAAGAGCATTCCTTCACTTCTTTCTTTTCCTGCTCGGTCTAAATCAAACTGCTGTGAGTGTTGCCAGTGCTGTGCAGGTAGCAGATCACTACAGGGTCACCTGAGGGCGTGCGGAGCTGCCGGCTCTCAACGTAGACCTGCCTGACACATCTACCCTGCTCTGCTCTGAGCTTTCTGCTGCCTCCCTGTCTGGGTCTGGTCCTACACTCCATCAGCCTTAGAGGCATGTCCTTCCTGAGCTCTGGACAGGGATGAGACCACTGCAGCATTCAGATAAACCATCTGTGAAAACTTAAAGAGGCAACAGGTAGTTCATCGCGACGCCGCTGTTCTATAGCAACGACGAAAGGCCGTTGCTGCTGCAGTTCTGTCAGGGTCAATGTTTCTGAAGTGAATCTAGCTAACTCAGAAAATAAATAGGAAACAAAAACATCTGATGCACATCTGCATACAAAAACCAGAATAATAAAAAAGAAGTAGTAAGCCTCCCTTACCTTTCCTGCGACAGACTTTGCAGCGAGCGTTCTCGGCAGACATGTCCCACTTTATGCAGGCGTCCAACATTCCCAGCAGAACGTGCATCCGGGAGAAGGTCAGCGCCTCCCTGATGGCCGACTTCCACTTCTCTACCGCTGTGGCTACCTGACAGGAGGAGATGAACCCAGTGTTTTTTTTTTGTTTTTTTTTTTTAAATGATCAACCTGGTGACTTACAGTGACTCTAATGCAGCATCTAACGATTCTTTTAGTAATTGATTACTGCAACGCTTAATCGCATAAATAGTGACGTCTCTATACAATCATAAAAACAAATTCAAAAGATGCAAATGAAAAACAATTCAATTAGTTTATAAAGACGAAAGTAAACATTTTATTGCCTAAAGTCCAGCAACAGCATGCCTTTAGTGAATTTGAACCAGGCGAAGCTGAAACTGCCTCTTGAGTTCTGTGTCGAACGTTTACAGACAAAAGCTTTAATGTTTAATGTAATTATGTTTTGAACAATCTTGGCTTAATTACTGCTGGCTGTTTTTTCAGCAAATACTCTTTTTGAGTCTGCATGCTCCTGTTAACGATTAATCGATCACTAAATTAGCTGATGGTTATTTCAAAAATCGTTTCAGCTTTAAGAGCCTTGCAAAAAAGAAAAAAAAAACATTTAATATTTGTTACAACAACAAACTCCAAAAGTATTTAAATCGTAGAAATGGAAGATGCACGTGTATCCATAGGTTTTACAAATGAAATTGCGGCCCTGAACAGAGAAACATCTCCGCAACATGCTCTGCTTGCTTTACAATTTTTATGTGTTTAAGAATAAATTCGGCCAAATACAAGCATAAGCCACAGTCTAACTGGAGAAAGGTTAAAATAAAAACAAGAATCCTTTTCCTTCCACTACACACTTATTTTGCTATTTTGATTTAACTTCACGCCATGACAAAGTGTGGAAAAGTTTAAGGTATGAATACGTTTGTGAGACAACGGGAATTAAAACTCCTGTCCTGCTGTGTGGCGGTCTCACCCTGGCTTCTTCTGCTAGTTTCTTCTCCTCGTCCACCTCCTCGGCCTTGCTGCTTTCTTCCCCTGCTTGTTTCTTCTTCTTCTTCTGTTTGGGAGCCATGAAGCCCTGCAGGAACTTCTTGATGACGCAGGCCTGAAGCGTGATGATGCACTCACCAAAGTCTTTCAAGCTCTCCGTGTCTTTCAGCTGAAACCATCAGAGGAAGCATAAGTACAGTTACGCGATGGAAAGACAGTCCACTGTGGGACATTTTTTTAAGCAATGAAGTGACTCACCTGCTCTTCTATATCTACGTTGTCGTCCAGGTAGCCCAGTCCTCCCTTTTGCAGCCTAGAGGCTATCTCCTGGATGTCGCTGCGCATGTATTTGAGCAGCTCGGTGTAGCCGTCGCAGCTCCTGAGTCCCAATTTGGATTTACGACTCAAATAGATGGAGTGTAGGATGTCCTGGTACCTGAACATTTACAGTTTTATATTTACTTAAATTCTCCATTGCAGCCTTATTGTCACATTGTTCATAAAAGCAGGTTTGTTTGCTCCGCTTCATGTAGAAGTACGTTTGGTTTTAAGGTCTAAAGCAAGTTAGACATTTTGTCTTATTTCTGCAGCAAGTCACATTAAGCTGGTAAAGTCATAAGGCTGCACGGCCCTGTGTGTGTGTGTGCGTGTGTGTGTGTTAAAGTAATTATGTCCAATTATAGGAGCCCATTCACCTGCTTTGGATCTTTAGCTTCAGCTCGCTCTCTCGGACTCCCTGGGGATGAAGACTTTCCACTAGCTCCTCCAGCTCAGCTGGGCTGTCGATGACGAACCTGGAAGAAAAGCCAGAGAGTCGGATCACAAAGAAGATCAAATTTAAATTAAGATGAAATGAGAATTAAAAATCAGAGCGGCGTTTGGGAAGACAGCCAATGTAGATGCCCACCAAAGATTCTGTCCCTGTTTGGGAATTGTAGTTTCGATGCAGACGTCTGGTGCTGCCCCCTGCTGGACTCCTTCACTTGCAGCACCATCAACACTCGCGTCGTCTTTTTCAGCTTCTGCAATTCAAACACACACCTGGTGTACAGGAAACACACAACCGCACGTGAACGAGCGGACTAGTCCCAGATCTGATCGCACTTCTACCTTGTGAATCGGGTTGTGAGTCGGGAACTGAAGCTGCCTCACTGCCTTCCTCCTCCTCTTCTTCCATCTCTGGCTCGGCCGCTTTCTCCTCGGGCGGAGGAGTGAAGCTGTAGTCGATGCCGTCGTGCACCCAGCCCTTCTCGATGTACAGCCCAGGAACCACATCGGAGAAAAGCCAGTATCTTCACAAAAAAAAAAAAAAATGACACAGTTGGGACTCATTCATCTATCAGAAGGCCCTCAGCCATCGCGGCATAAGGCAAGACGAGGTCAGCACGCAGACGGAGCAGCAACCTGTTGTGGTTTCTGTCGGTGCCGAGCGGCGTCCGGCGCATCACCAGTCTGGCTTTGGTTATGCCGTCCTGGAAGGCGCGCTCTGCTGCAGCTTTCTGCTTCCGCAGCCGCTCCTCCTCGGCCTCCTTCTCCATCCGCTCTACAGAGCCAACACAGAAACCGTCAGTCATTCAGAGTAAAGATGGAGAGGCTTGAAAGGCCTCTGCACCGAATGATGCACTTTATCACAACATTTAGCAGAGGGATGCACCCATCCACTGCTTTCACTTTCGATACTGATACAGGTATCCGAGTTTCAGAAAAAGCCCATTCTGATCTAATCCATTTCTTTTTTAAAAGAAAAAAATAAATATGTAATTCAAATAAATATATGAATTACATATTTATTTGGTAACTTTGCACCAGTACACCACAGTTAAATAGCTTCAGAAGCTTGGTCAAACATGGCCGGCAGCCAAATGACTGACCAGCTGCCAGGTTTACCTTTGTTCTGCCGGTCCAGCTCCTCCTTCTCCTTCTTGGCCTGCATGGCCATCAGCCGCCGGCTCTTCACCAGGCTGATCAGGTCCTCAGGTTCCGGCTCCGGCTCAACCTTCACTTCCTTCTTACTCTCCTTTTTAGCTGCTCCCTCCTTTTTCTTCTCACCTTTGAGCCAAGAAAATGTAAAAACCTGTAAATATCTTAACGTGTCAGATGATCCTGCGACACAAGCGGGACCGACCCCACCTTTGCTCTCCATCTCCTTCTTCATCTTCTTCTCTGCCTTCTTGCGGTCGTTGACCTCCTTCAGCATAGCCAGGCGCTCCTTCCACAGCTCAGCCGAGCGCTGCTGCATGGCGTCCACGTGGTCCTCCACTGAGTAGGTCATGAGGATGCGGTGACACAGCGCCACCAGCAGGTCCACCTTCTCCTCCGGGCTCAGCTCGAACACCTCCACAGTCTCTAGCTTCTCCAGGAACTCACTGCTCACCACATCATCGTAGCCGCCAACCGTACCCGAGTCCTCCGAGCCCTGGCCGCTCTCGTCGTGCGCGTCGCATGGCCGCAGGCACAGGCGCGTCAGCTCCGACGCAGAGTGCATGGTGAGCGGGATCTCCGACAGGGACATGTCCAGCTCGCTGTAGCCCTCGGCCAGCTCGTCCTGCAGCAGCGTCTGCAGCAGCACCACCAGCACGCGGTTCAGGTAGTGGAAGCCGGAGCGCTCCCCGGCCAGCGCCTCCATCATCGCCACCGCTGTGATCGGATACTGGTCCTCGGGCATCAGCAGCCCGGCGTAGCAGTGGAGGAAGTCCACAACCATGGCAACGCTGCCGAACAGCGTGTTGGGCAGGCCTTCGGGCATGTCTACCAGCTTGAACGTCGGCAGCGCTTTGCCGCCTTCGATCTCCTGGTCTTCGTATCTACGCGACTGCTCCTGGCGGACCAACATCTCCTGCTTGCGCTTCTCCTTGGCCTTCTCTCTCAGTTTCTCTTTGAGTTCGGCGCGCCTCCTCTTCATCTCCTCGTTCTTCTCTTCTTCACTCATGGCCGCCCATCTCTTCTTCTGCTCCAGCAACTCCCAGCGCTTCTGTACCAACTCCTTCAGCTCGTCCGGCAGACGCCCGCGGTCTTCGGCGGACAACGTCTTGGCAGCTTTAGTTATGAGGGAAGAGAGGGACGTCTTCTTATCCTCTTTTCCCTTGTGCTCCTTGTAGTAGCGGACAAGGTGCAATGCCATGGGATGCAGCGGCTTCCCAAGTTTGGGTGTGCCCAGGCTGGAGCTGCGAGCCCGCTTCTTCGGGCTCCCTGCGGGTGTTCCCTTAGCCAGCTGCAACAGAGTCATCTGCTTCATTTTTGGCGTCTTATCGCCAGTTTTTCCGTCTTTTTTGGAGGATTTTAGAACATCGAGTTTCTTATCGCCACCCTTTCCGTTTTTCTTCCCATCTTTTTTGTCCCCGGCCTTCTTGCCAGACCTTGGAGTGGAGGGAGCAGAGCCTTTTCCGTCTCCTTTCTTAGGAGTTCCAGAGTTCTTTATCTTGAGGGGGGAACCATTCATCTTCATCTTCTGAAAGAAATAATAATAAAAAAAAAAAATGTACTTATTATTTAAAAACAGAGCTTAGGGGTGTGCAACATGGCTTAAATTCGAAGTCCAAACAAATAGAAGTTACAAAAACAAAAAAAACAGAAACCCAACGAGGGCATTGGTGGAAAAAGAATAAATCTTCAAATACCAAAAATATGATTAATTAATAAAATGGATTTATCGTAGAGTCTTAACAGAGATGAAAAAAGTAATTTAGAAACAGTTTTATACAATTGACGCTTTTCACACACACACTGGAAGCATCAGACCCCGTCTATTAATTTTCATGCCTGCAGGTGGCCAACGGTGCTATAATACAATGGTAGAAGAAGAACTACCAAAGCAGCACAGAAGAGGAACAGCTACAGGAGTCAAGATGTGCCGTTTCCATTTATGTTTTATTCAGTGGTGCAAACATTACTGCACAGTGCAAGTTAAAAACAATCGCCAGGCTAAGCATCACTTGTTTTTATTTATAGAAAAATTAATAATTGGGGAGAAAAATTAATCGCTTAATTTTTTTTTGTTTTTGATAAATCTTTAAGCCGGATTGCAAGTGCCTCTGTTCTGAGCATTTCACCCATGGAGCAGATTTATTTCTAAAGAGTTTGTAGTTTATGCGTTTAAAGCCGGAGAGCGGACCAATCACACAGCTGCGCCTCTGCGCGTTGCCTCGCACGCTGCCGCTGCTCTATTAAGTTTACCTCAGCAAACTTAATAGAGCATCCTTTCACTCGACCTGGACACAGGCTGTATGGATATTTACTTCAACCCAGTGTGGGTAGTTATTTTTCTTTGGAAAACTCTATATCAAGGTAAGAGTTCAAAACGAACCGCCTTAGCTCTGGTTGCGCAGCTCTATGTGAACCGCAGGAATAACTTGAAGTCGCGCGTCTGTCAGAATTATGTACGGCGTTTCCCTCTCAACACGCTGCCCAGCGAAATGGAAGCCCATGAATACTGGGGGCCTGATGGAGGCGCTGACTTAATTTGGATTAAACAAAAGTGCAAATAATTGATATTCATTTTAATTGTATTTTTTGATTTGTTGTTTTTAAGACTAGTTGTGGATGTAAATTGTGTTTCACTGGTGATGTTTTCCCGAAACATATAGTTACCCAGTAATATTTTTTACTTTTCCTGTCTACTTAGCATCTTTAATACAAAAACACAGTAAACCTCCTCCACCACCGGGCTTAGCAAGTTTTCTGGGGAAAACCCTGGACCGTCAACTAACCTGCATGTGACCCCATATGGTGGGACTAAGAGGCAACCCTTCTTTCTTCTTTTTCTTCTTCTTCTCTCCCTTCTCATTTCCTGAATCCTCTCCAGGAGTGTCACCAGTTTTCACCTTCTTGCTAGGTTTGCCTTCAGGAGAAGTCAAACTTTTACGCTTCGTGGACGGGTTTCCTGCCAAGAACTGTCGACAAAGAAAAGGGGTGAGCACACAGGGAAAGCAACTATTGCTCAACATTAAAGAACAGTGTCTTGGGATAAAAAAAAAATAATACTTATATGCCTTGAACTTCTTTTTCCTTCTACAATTGTCACACTTAAACCACAATTTTGAATTAATTTGTGGAAGATTTTATGTGGTTGTTCAGCACAGAGTGGCTTGTGAAGTAAAAAGCAATCATGAGCTGCCAAAAGTTTTAAACTTTACCACAGCTTCATCCCTCATCTTTGTTGTGTTCCTTGGGTCTTTTTGATGCCATTTGTTTACTAATGTTCTCAAACAAACCTTCACTGGATCTACACTGAGATTATCCATTTCCTTCCACTTCCTGTCAGTACGGTACTTTGTGTAGGCCTGTCACGTAAAATCTCAATAAAAACATATTTCAGTTTGTGGTCATCGTGTAAAAAAAAAAATAAAAAAAAATAAAAAAAACTTTAAAGGAATATGAATCCCTAAGTATAAGAAAAGGTATATATTCATTACCTTTTGCGGATCAAGGAGGAAGTCGCTGAATTTACTGGGCAGGTTGTATTTTTTCACCAGGTCATCTTCGACCACCCAGGGGGCACTTTCTCCTTTGCCCAGCCTCAGGGCGTAGTGTCTGATGAAGTAGCGCATGATCTCCTTGGTTGGCGGTCGCTCTGTCCTATAGAGACTGTCTGCTGGGACATCGCTGATCACCTATTATTAGCAGAGGAAGATGAGAGAGCAGGGTCAGTTTCAGTAGCAACACAATGACATTCTGATGGTTGCATTAAATCAGAGAAAACAAATTAAAAACAGCACAGTACAACCATGCAATTATCACTAACAAGCTACTCACCTTATCCTCATTGATGAGCTTCACGTCATACTTATGAGGAAGGAATTTGGGCATGACCCATCTCTTCTTCTCTTCCTTCATGGCAGTGGTAGCTTTCCTCGGAGAACGCCGCGCTCTGTCACCTATTAGCACGCAACGACGACATGTTAGCAAACAGGAAGAGGCTTTAAAACGCTCTGATGGTCGACGACGTACTCAGACTCTCCCTTCTGTTCTCCTCCTCTCGAGACGGAGGCTCCTTCCTCTGGTTCTCCTGGCTTGCGTTCTCCTTGTCGCTGGATGGGGAGTCACAGGCACCGTCAAGCTTCTTCTCACCCGACTCACCCTCTGGGGTCTCCAAGGGATGAATCTTGATCACTTTCACTCGCATACTTTGGTCTTTTCCCACCTAGAATTAGCAGCAACGAAGAAAAAAGTGAAACTAGATCAGAACTGGAGCATTTCATGAAATGATTGTTGCCGATCTAATGAACTTATATCCATCAAAACTTTATTATATTTCACAGGAGCTTTTTGTTTAAAGGGGCAGCGTTATGTAGAATTTATATATATATATATATATATATATATATATATATATGTGCCTGGGAAATACATAATATTGCCCTTTTAAATGGCTACAAATTATTCATCCGGGATAAAAATGGTGCAATAAAAAACAAGTAAATAAAAAAAACTAAACAAACCAGGAAGTCACACTCTTCACCAACAGCATACTTGGTGAGGATTTCCACCCAGGCCATCTCCACCAGTTTGTCTAAGGACACCGTGTTGTGGTGGACCATCTCAAGGACTGGCTTCTCAAACCACAGAGGGTACTCCTCCTGAAGCCTAAAAAAAAAAAAAAAAAAAAAAAAAAACACAAAAACAAACATGGTTAGTGTCACACTGAAATTAGACAATTTATGTTAACAATATTAAAAACATTATTAATTAAAATATCTTTATCATCAATATGTCGTTCACAAGTTCTTGAAGGTCTTTGAAGATTTGTGGGGATGCTGAAAGAAGCAACAGTGACCACTAGGGGGCGTAAACAATCTGGGGATATAATTAGAGTTTAAATGCAGCTTATGACCCTGAGTGATCTGAGCACCTCTTTATCTGTTCTGTACTATGAAGGCTTCCTAAGGTCATGTCGTTAGAAAGACATGGCTAAAGGAACCGTCATCAGACCAT
This sequence comes from Girardinus metallicus, assembly GCA_903067095.1. Taxonomy (NCBI): domain Eukaryota; kingdom Metazoa; phylum Chordata; class Actinopteri; order Cyprinodontiformes; family Poeciliidae; genus Girardinus; species Girardinus metallicus. Next base: position 61,862 of record CAEGAE010023382.1, on the reverse strand, counting down.
TACACATTGAAGTATGACAGATTCAGACATTATATTAACACAATGAGAGGTGGAGCTCATCATTTACCCAGCCGTGACAAAGCAACAAACCGTATGACCTTCGCTGGCAGACTACAGTTCCCTGTGATCCAATTCAGCTTTCACATGAATAGCAGAGTCCATCTGAACTGTTCGCAATTATTTATAGGAATCGGATCATTGATGGGTTTAAAGTTTTCTCCAGATATGACAAAATAAATCTACGGATGAAAAACTTTTTTGTCCCCCTTTTATCATCACAAACCAGCTTCGGCAGCCAGCGGAGATTAGATTAAAGCCTCTCGCACTTACAGCTCTGTGACTTCTTGTTCCTCCTCCCAGGCCTCTTTGTGAGTAAGCTGGAGGCTTCCTGTGCTCTTGCATGTCCAGATGCGTTCATCATACCTCTGCAGGCGTGCCTCATATTCTCTATACACATTTTGTCAAGGACGGTGCGATGTCTAGATGTGAAGTGATTGGCTTTCTATCAAAAGCCAGATGCAGATCTATCAATATTAATTATGATGCAGAAGTCAACTCAAAGGCTGGAGAGTCATAGGGTGTGGATAGGAAAAGCTGTGAAGCATTTAAACTTATTTGTAATCAATATGAACACATCAATGTCCTATTACTTATTAATAAAATAAGTTAAGTCTTTTCTATTAAGCGAAAGAAGGAACGACGTATGGTCATTCATCCCCAACTTTTTCAGTAATTTACATGAGTCCTCTGTCAAGAGACAGCTTATACTACTATTAAACAGAGACGCCTTACTTGCACTGTACCAAAGGATGATCTAAACTAATGTTTTTTTTGATCTGCTTATGGTCTGTTGTAAGAAAATATGCTTACATAACTGCAATAATCTATATGACCAGCAGGAGGTCACTTAGAGTTATTATGGTTTGATCAGCAATCATATCGTTTCCGTAAGCTGACTGACCCAAACAGAAATTAAAATAACTTTATAAGGCAAAAATATTCTTGAATTATTTCACCGTTAGATTATTTATGTGCTTATAATTCATCCATCCTTTGTCTACACCTGCTCATCTTTGCAAGATTCCAGAGAAGCTGGTGTCCTTTCTTTTCCTTTAATTAGAGAAGAGGTGGGGTTCGCCCTGAACATGTACTTTATTATATATGGCCTATGAAATGATTTGAATATTTCTAGAGACGCACCAATCAATTACCAAAAGGGCCGAATCGACCAATTTGTCCTTAATTGGCTCCAAGCAGTGATGAGCAGGTCAAAAGTCAAAAACAGAAAATTGATTTCCTCCTATTTCATAATGTGTTCCCCCTCCCACAACTATGAGTGGTTGTGGCAGCAGGCACTGTGACGCATTTTATTTGACTTAATTTAAGGAAGATGGAAGAAAATATAACTAACAAGTCTCTTAACAATGATCTGGTTTATAGTCCTCTAAAATCTGACACTGACCAAAGTAAGAAGTCACCTGTTCAATTTTCAAACATAACAGCTGTGGCACTAATTAAAATACTGTACCATAACAGCGAAGCAGGGAGTCACAGGAGCACCTGGCTGCCTTTTCTCCCATCTACGTGCTGACAGCTAGCTACACAACCTGCCTGCCAGCTAAAGACTCCTGGCGCTCGTTTCAGACCAACAGCCCCTAAACAAGAGGCTACAGAGGCACAATTATGATCCAAATAGCGAGTAAAACCTTGAGATAATTTGTTTCAGCACTCTGTTGTCCTTCAACAGATACGCTATAAGGTTGTTGTGTGCTAACAGGACCAGCTAGCCCCTGCCAGCAGAGCTACCGCTTTGCTCCGTGGAGGCAAGGCCAGCAGCATTGTGACATAATGGGATGCCTAGCATTAGCAGTGCGTTAACTAGCCCTCCTAGCATCGCTAGCTGTCAGCTTAGCCGTGAAAGCTGAAAGTGAAAGATACTCGTCCGCATTTTACGAACGATAAAGCTAACTTTAGTCCTATATTTAATGCTAACCTGTTTCAAAGGCTAACGAATAGATGCAATGTAGCAGTTAGAGATGTGGCATGGTTAGCTAGGAAGCTTGTCAGCCAGTCTAAACTGTGTACATGTAATTGAGACATTAAGGGACAGAAATGACAGGTAATGTCAAATTCCTTAACCACCTTAACAGGCCTGTGAATAAAAATGATGGAAGCGTCTAACTGCTAACCAGACAAATAAAAGACAGACCACTAACGTAGCGATTGGCTTGGTAGATCGATTCAAAGCATGATGTTAAAGGATACTCTTTGTTCCTGAAGGCCTCCTTGGTATGCTCGATGATGTAGACCTCTTCTCCCGGGCCTGGTGGCTCGGCTAGCGGCTTAGCCAGCGGGTACGGTTTCCGGCCCAGAAGCGGTGCCATGGCAAATCCAAAGACGGCACGAATGCCAGAGGTTAAACGTGACTTTCTGGCAACAAACTAGCACAGCCTTACTCCGTGATAGTTCTTAGCATGTATCCAAGCGTCGGTAATATATGTACCGAGCGACAGCACGTCTCGCGTAACAGCCGGCAGGCCCCGGCTCTGAGCGTGCCGAAGCTAGTTAATCAGCTAGCAGTCTGGATCGCTATCTCGTTGCAAAACAATAACAGTGCGCTTCTCACCGATGGCCTCATCGCAACATTCTCCGCTCCTGCAGCTGCGGAGACACGCTGGTTTTAACCAGAATTCCGGGAAGTAAAAGATGTTAAAGCTTTGCTCCGACGGGTTAGTTGGTAAACTTTTAGTTCCTTCAGGTGAACACGAAAGGGTGAGAGCCACACCGAAATCAAACTCGCGGCAACAGCCAGAGCTCGGCTGCAGTTTTACAGTCCTAACAAAGTATTTTTAAACTAGATCTGATCTGTTTTGCTGATGAGCTGTGCTGTCGAGGTTTTGTTTTATCAATAAACAATATTCGCAAGTGTCACAAGAAAGTAAACCCAATCAAACAAGAGGTTAATTCTCTGTCGAAATGGCGGGAGTTTCTAGTCCACCGGCAAAAGAACCCTCAGCCCGTTTCCCCGGCAGCAAGCAGCGCCGCGCCTACGCCCCGCCTCCTCTCAAAGCTCACTGGCTGTCTGGGCGTAGCGCCCTGATTGAATTGCTGAAAATTGGCTGTCATTGGCTAGTAGAGCCTGTCCGTCATCATCTGTCAGTAGGAACATTAAATAAACCGCTTCTGTTGAACAGAAAATAAAAGGAAGTTGCCTGAAGATGACAAAGTCGCTAGTGAACAAAACCCAAAACAAACTTGAAAGAAATTTTGTAGTTAATCTACGTTTTTTTTTCCTCCCAATTAATTTTTGTATTTTATATGTGATCCATTTTTATTTTTAACAGGCCTCTCTGAGCCGGTGGCAGCTTTTATTTAAATGCAGAGCCCCTTCTGTATCACATAAGATCACAATGCACGCTGGATCTGCAATCCAGTGGAGTTTTTTGATATATCATTTTAAGCAGCGAAAGCAAATGAGGTGGATTAGCAGTGCTTGCGAGTAACTAATGGTGTTGGTGTCATCTAGCATATAAATGTTACTATATTGTCTCTGCTGCCCAGAAGCTGAGCTTTTAGCATGCTATTGCAGTCATGACACTGTTATACAGCAGTAGTCTTCAGTCAGAGGTTCCATCAGACTGATTGCAAGACTGACTGCTATAGGAGATGGTTCCTGCTCACAGCATCACCATCCACAACTCTGTAGATAGTTAGATGAGTTTCAACATTTAACTTCCCTTTGTGGTTAAATAAAGCATTTCTAAATTGAATTGAAGGACTTTACAAGCCAATTCAATCCAGCAAAGTGTAAAAAAGTGAAAATTCAGCTACATAGTCCACTGAGTAGAGTAAGTACAACACACATGGAGGGTAGTTATTAGTCTTTGACGCTGCCTTGATTTCTGATCCCTGGACTTTTCTGTCTTCCCCACTTCTCTTCTTGCCTCTTACATGTCTGATTACTGTGAATAAAAGGCAGTACTTTAGCAAAACTTTTTCTATAAAAAATGTTAAAAATTACTTAAGAGTTAATGGTGACAGCCTTTCCAATGGCGGCTTCATTTGGGAGAGAAAGACACTGCAAAAAATGTTTATGTTAAAGTTGTGTCTTAAATAATCTTTATTCAATGATTCTTTAATTAGTTTTGAACAATACAGTCCTGATATGCTCAGTCTTCACATTGCAATGTATTAGGAGAATGTAATGTTCTCCTACAACTTTTGGGATGTGCTTTAAATAGAATAAAAGTTTCATGAATCTTAAGATGCACATAAAACAAAAAATCTGTGTTTAGTCTAGAATCCAGTTCAAGTTTAACCGGTTTAGGTATTTTAGATTTGGAACTACACACAAAAAAAACAAAACAGAAAAATTGGTGAAACATAATCTTTTAGTTCATCATCAAAATTAGAGTCAACTTCTGGAAATGCATTTAAAACTGAAACGAAACACAACTGATAATGTTTCTTCATTTAAAGCACCAATGGCACCCATGAATAGATTACATCCAAGAGAACCATACCACTCAGTATTGTTTACAGAACATATTTTTAAAAAGCAAACTATTGATTTTTTAAAAATCACTTTATTCTTGAATGAAACAAACCATAAGATTTATCACAAGAAACATCAAATTAAAAACTTAAGGTTACATTTAAACATCAATCTGCATAAAGCTACACATAAAAAAAAGGCTAGCAAGTATGTTCATAAGAATAATAAAAGTCTAACTAAAGTAAAACTTAGAAAATTCAATGTTTACAGCATCTGAAGTGAGATACCTAGAGCTGCGTACATATAAAAATAAAAACAAAACTGTCTTCATTCAATTCAAAACAAATCAACCCAAACAACAAAACACTAAGTACTAAACATAAAAAAAGCTAAATTATTTTTCCCTAATTGCTGAAATGTAATATCTGGACCAGAAATTTTCTGAAAGCTTTGCTAATCTTACATCAACCAAGAACAAGTAAGTTGTGCATTTGGATAGAACGAATAGGAAAAAAAAGAAAAAAAAAAAAAAGCTATCTCAAGTCATTATTTTCCCCTGTGCAAATCCTCTTTAAAGGTGGTGCTCCCGATTCATCCAATTCATCCTGCTGGGGGAACAAAAAGGGTCAAGTTACAATAAATGTTTTAAAATTACATCACACAACAGATACTCAATATGTAAAATGTATTTAATTAGGAGCAGTATTTGCATTCTTTATTGAAATAGGTTTCATGTACAAAACCTGAGTGTCTGGAGTTCTCCTCCTGGCAGTTCCAGATGTAAGCGGGTCCTCCTTGATGAGCGTCGGCGGCTCGTCTGCACCCTCCTGACCTGAATGCACTGGTTCTGGAGTACATTGTTCACAATATAAAAGTAGAGATTGTTGAAGTGACAGGTGCACGGCTTTAAAATGAGCACCTGTTAATTAAAGAGAAACTCTCATACCGTCGACCGTCTCCTGTCCGAGCATGGGAGGCTGAGAGTCTTCAGCCCGCAGGCTGTAGGTATGTGGAGGGCTGACGTGCTGCGAGCTCGACGTGCTGCTGCTGTTGTCAAGTTTTGGCTGATAAACGTCCGACAGAAAGCTCTGGTTGCTGTTTTCATCTGCGAGCATATCACATGACTTCTTCAATTTTTGAAACAAGCTTATTTGTGGTTAAAAAAAAAAAAATATTCGAGTTGATTTGAATCTCAGTGTGCTTTATTGTTACCCTCGTTAAACCCCAACATAAAACCTACCGGTGAAATCCAGCATTGAGTTGGTGTTTTCAATCACTACATCTTTGAGACCCCGGACCTCTCCACTAGTGGATTTGGTGCGAAATATCTATTGGATTAAAATAGATTATAAAAATATATTAGATGGAGACAATCTGTGGCAAACATATTTCAATATGATGCATATAATTGAATTCTTTCCTGTAAAAATAAACATTTTAAATTATACATAAAGTATGTCCTTCCATCATTGGCAAACTTCACTTTTTAAACATTCAACTCCAGAGATTTAACAGCACATTATCCGTATCTAGACTATAGATGGTTGATATAAGTGCTACAATCTTACTTGAAGAAATATACATTTCAGATATGGTGCATTGAAGCATATTCAAATTCACAGCACTTTTTTTCCCCCCCATGTGTTAACCACAATCCCTAATGTAATGTATTAGGATTTTATCTGACAGATCAACACAAAATAGTCCATATGTATCAAATAGAAGAAAAATGATATTTTCAGATTTTGTATAACTACCTACAGTTACACAAAATCTTTACCAAACCTCTGGAGCCTTCATCGAAGAACCAAATATTTGATTCTAACCACTTAAAAGTAGCTTCATACGCTAATAACTAAAATAATATTTAAAAACAATTATAACTATTAGGAAAGATACTTTAAGTAAATGGATCACACAAGAAGTGAAATATAAATCATAACTACAAACAACCACATTGTAGATATCCATGTTTTTGTCTTTTTCAGAATATCCATTTCAGATAGAGATAAATGTACATCTGCAGGTGAAAAAAAAAAAAACAACCTACATAAATTGGAGAGGTGACCTTAACCGGAAGGACATACACATTTAAGAAAAAATTAATTTACGATAAAAGTTAAAAGAAAGAAAAATAAACATAAAAGGAATGTTTCATATCTGATATTTTTTTTATTTCATGTTCACACTACTGTGGTATCTATAATTAATAAACATATAATCAGTGTTTTCCACCTTATCTTCTATTCATCACAATGTCATGCCTGTAGTTTACATGTGTGACACTGTTGCTATGTGGGATGCTATTACTTGCATCTAATGTGATCAGGAAAAGGATTGTGGATTGACTATATGTAATGACGGCTTGCCATACCACAGTCGGAGAGGTAACTGTGTATGACGGAGGCCCACACACCTGCTTTGTCTCCGTTACCGGAACCCACTTGAAAATACGTAAAGATGTGTCTCCAACTGTCACCCATTTCTTCTCCCTGTGGATCAGATTCAATTGATTATTATCAGATCAGGGTTCAGAACGCGCTTAGCTTTCGCATGATCTGCTCGACGGGTATCAGTCAGTGATCAAATATGCTGAGCGCGTTCTCTCTGTCCACGTCAGATATAATTGAACTTAGTGTGCTCACTGATAGCCTCAGCTACACGCTATAAATCGTGACCTTTTCGGTGGTGCTTACTGTTGGCGTTATTCAGAAACTAACGGGGCAGTTCAATGGATTGAAACCCGCTGCATGTGAAGCTGCTGGAGCCATATTGACAGCTCTCAGCGGAAAAACTCAACATGCCCCGCCCCTCCTGCCGACCAGAGGCGCTGATTGGCCCGAAGCCCTGTCAATCATCTAACTTTTCCGACTGAAGTTTGTTGAGCGACGCAGCAAGATAGCAGGCAGCAGTCCACTAAACATTCCCCTCCATATTGTCCTTTAGATAGCCCACATACCATTTGCGCACTTTCTCGATGGCTGCCAGAACCTTTTTAATGTCGTCTTTAGCCCGACTTCGGGTCTCAGCTCGGCCTGATCGTCCCGACATCTTGGTGCTGTTATGATTCATCTACAGATGCATCTGAAAACTTCAAGACCAAGCCCGTCTTCTGTAACATTGGTAATCTCGCGAGACTTAATTAATAGACTTTCACCCTCTCTCCTTTTATGGCTTTTCTTATTACTCTATAAGCTGTAATGAGAGGGCAAAGACATTTTCATGCTATTTATTCTCCAATTTTGTTTGTTTTGTTTTGTTTTTTTTTCTTTTCTGACTTCTTAAAGGGAAATGCATCAAATAACATTATAGTAGTGCCCTAACTAAAATCAAACATTCAGTTGTGTTGATATAACCAGGTTTTATGTTATGAACTTTCTTTTTTTCAGAATATAAATTTGAATTAAAAATGTTAACGTTTATTTTTTTTCAGTATGAGAGGATTTTTGAAAAATGCATTACAATGAAAAATCAGATGAAAAACCTTGTGGATATTTCTCTCTTTAAAAAAAAAAAAAAGACAGAATACAGTTGCATAGTTTTCAGAAATTTAAAGTTTGTGGTGTTGTATTCTAAAAACATGACATTCACAGTTTACCTCTGTCAGTCGGCTTGAGCTTGAGCTGTTTTGCAAAGATAAATGAACAATGAATTTAACAGGGGAGCTGAATACAAATATATGGTACACCTTCCAGATTTACTTTTAAAACAATTTGAAACTTATATCACCTCCACTTCATAATTACGAGCTACGCTTTGTTTCTCTGTGACATACGATTACAATAAAATGCAACAATGTCGCTGTAACATGATAACGTAAAAAGGTTCTGAAGGTTTAAATATTTTTTGTGGAGCATTGCAATCCTGTGGATTGACAGCCAGGTTGTATCCTGCTGTTTTTCCAGTTTTCTAGCTGCTCATTGCTTCAGTTCTACTTGAACAACTTGCTGTTCTTTAACAAGGAGTTTCATGACAAACTTTGCCACAGGTGCCTGATCCATGAATTGACCAGTAAATTTCCTGGTTCAATCAGAGCGGTCACATTTTGACATCATAAGACCAAGGCAAGACCTAACAACTGACCGACAGTACCGTGTGACTGCGAGACTTCAAACCGGATGTTATCAGGCAGAGTTGGCACTGAGCTTAGAGGTTGCAACAAACAAACTGGAAAACTCCCAGAAGGAAATAGAATTGGACATCCTTTGGCTACATTATGAGACATTAACATTGTATCTTGCATCATACCCACCACTGTTGTTGACTTTTGTTCCAAAACATTGTTTGAGATGAGGAAATCATCATCACATGCTTCTACTTCACTGCCCTACTTTCATAATGTCACTGCAGCATAAACTTTTTTAAATTTTCCATAAATTTCACAAGGTTTCTGTGAGTAGTGTACCTCCTCTTGTACTTTAAACTTAGGGAGCAACTAAACTGTCTCCTTTGATATTAAAAAAACAAACTCACATTATTGTAGTTTCTGATTATGACCAGCAGAGGACAGCATTCAATGACGCAAACCAGCCAAGCTTTTGTTTGTTGTAAATTGGTGAATCAGAGCAAAGGTTGACACAAATTACTTGGTACTCCTGTCATGCTACAAAAACTCAAATTTTGTGATAGTGACCAGCTTACAAAAAGTCTACCCGAGGTGGCTTTAGCATATCTTTTTTTTATGTTTCTTATGTTGTCAAATATACTTTAAATAACATTTTTGTAGTGTGAGGAAATGTTTGAGCCAAAGGTCAGAAACGTTTTCACAGTAAAAAAATGCAGCCTCCCAACTATATGACACTCTGTGTCATAGTACTTAATGTTTATTACCTTGGTAAACAAAATTTAATGGCTGGGTAGTATATTTAAAAAAAAACAACAACCTCATAATCAGCCTCCTGGCAGTGTGTTTTGTCCGGGCTGAGGCTGGAGTTAATGAGTGTCTATACATGTCTCAAACAGTGTGGGCGGATCCTGCTGGGGCTGCAGCCGGTGGCTGGAAACTCTGGGAGGAGTCAGTGACCGTTGCCAGAGAAAATATCCAAATAACGCCAAGGCTAGTCCTCATGCTTCTGAGAGCTGTCAGGGCACCTTCAGTGTTGGCCTGCTGGTTCCTGTGAGGACTCTGTGAATAAAAGCCTTCGTAGCTCTGAGTCCCGTGTTTGTGCTCCAGCGTGTAGTTCAGTAGCCCATATTTAAGAATGCAAGCAGGACTCCTCCACACAGTAACTAAATACAGAATCAGATTCTTGTAAACTGCTGAAGTCAAAATGATCACAAATGATAATAGAAGCAAAAATGTTTCAGAAAATGTTTTATTGAGTTAAAATACAGCAGAGTACAAGAAACGTATTTCACGGCTTATGAACTTGCAGTGTGCCTAGCCACATTTAGTGCATTTCTTTTGATTCTATTAAGCATGAAACATGAAAATCAGTCCAGGTTATAAGAGGTGCAAACAGGGGAAAAATGATGAAAAATTATTAATATATGAATAATATAAAGCCATTTAACAAAATCTCAATGTATGCTTGAAATGTTATACAGAATTTTTGTCATTATTTAAAAGCCCATTTTATTGAGGCAGATACTGACCACACATTTTCATCTCCTGTACTATACAGTGTCTTTAAAAATTAATCACACCTCTTCAACTTTTTCCCTTTTTACATCACCACAAACCTCTAATTTTAATGTTATTTCATAAGATGGACCAACTTAAAGTTGTGCATATGTGCGAAGTATATAAGAAGACACGTTTTTTGTTTTTGTAAATCATTCAACTGTATTCAGGCTGCTTTAACAATTGTTTTTAAATCTGATTTGATTTATCAAACCACCTAGTGTTACAATGAAGACCGTCATGACCAAGACTGAAACTAAGAGTAAGACTTAAGACTGAGGCTTGCTTATATCACTGTCAGTGTAAAAAAAAAAAAAAGCCATCATTGAAAAAAAATACAAAACACAATTTTATGCCATATTTATTTTTGAAATATTCATTTGTATATTTAGAGCTTATCGCATTTAAACTTTATTTTTCATTTCTTGACCTCACGTCGTGTTTTGGCTTGCGTGAGCTCTTATTTTGAAATGTGAAAAACAGGAAGTGGTGTCCTGTTGTAAGCCCGGGCGCTTTCTTTTGGTGCTGGTCTCGCTGCTGCTGCTGTCATTGACTGGAAGGCAGAAAGTGCTCCAGTGAAAACGGGACGGGGAGTCCTCCACAGCAGCATGGACGGCTGCCCGCCATAGTTCCTGCTGCTCGGGTTGTACTTCCCACAGCCTCGACCGTTAGTCGGCGGAGAGTTTTGTCTTATTTTTCTGGTTTCCAACCCGTGTGAGCGTGTTTTTCATGTTGCAACCCGCAATGGATCGAGTGAAAAGCTCCATGCAGCAAGTCCCCAACGCTATCCCCAAAGTGATCCGTCGGACTGGAGGGGCAAACAGCTTGGAGCTGGAGAGGGAAAACTTTGAGAGAGGGCAGGTAGGAAGAAACTCAGAGACCGGAATCTGCTGTGGGGCTGAGTGAACGCGTGGGAAGCATGGATGGATGGATGGATGGATGGATGGATGGAGGAGGTCCCATCTGGGAGCCGCTTTATTAATGTGCTGTTTCTGGGAGGAGGATTAATAATAGCAGTCATGTCGCGCTGTCTGTTGTCAGCTCAGTTAATAAACCTGGCTGAGATGGTGAAAAGAGAAATTACTCCCACTCATGTTCAGTCAGTTTACCCCACTGTGTTTGAATTCTCATTGTGTTTCTCGTGTGCGTGTGTGTGTGTGTGAAAGCAGACACAAATGGATGCACTGTACAACAAAAGAGCTGTTGAAATGTGGGTCAATGGCCTTTTGAATTCAGATAACGGTGCGTTGGAGCTTATCTGGTGTGTTTGTTAGGGAACAGGAAGGAGCTGGAGCACCATGAAGCTGGATCATGTACGTCAGTTATGGTTACTGATATTCATGCTACACTGAGAACAGAGCATCTGTATTGCTTAAAGCGAATCAGATGGCTATACTCTATTTGATCTTATGAGATCTGCTTTGCATGACCTGCTCTCCCAGTTAGCATTAGGTGCTGTGAAACCATTCAGTCAGACCTGATGGTGTGTTTTGGATCTTACTCCTGCTGCGTAACCCAACTGTGATTCTCCATCAGGATCTGCTACCAGAGAGCAGAAGATCCTGGTTCTGAAGCAGCAAAGTAGCCCAGGGCCATCACAGAACCACCACCCTGCTAGGCAGTCGGTTTAACGTTATTGTTTTGGAATAACCAGATCTAACAAGATGCATGCATCCTACACAGCTACACTTCTGTCTCATCAGTCCACATAATGTTTACCATGAAAAACTCCAATGGTGGCAATTTTTACCCAGTCTTTGTTATTGTTGAAGGATGACCTCTGATCTTAAACTGTGGCAAATGAGACCTGCTGTGATTTAGACATTTTTGGGTTTCTCTTGTGACCTCTGGGTGAATCATTGATGCACTCTTGGGAGTAATTTTGGTAAGACTTGCTTCTGAGAAGATTCACTGCTGTTCCATGTAAGGGTGGGTGATTTGGACTCAAAACGGTCTCTATTATGAAAATATAATACAATTCATGACACTGCAATTTTTGGTGACAAAAGATTGCTAGACTGTATGAATCCATACAATCGGAGCACAATAAACTATTCTTAAAATAATACTAGTAATCAGATAGACTACTTGATTTCTCCAGTTACATGCAGCAGTGTACTTATACTACTTTTCAGCACAGAAAATAACTTAAAGTTTATTTTCAAATTGATTTATATGTATACTCTTTGTTTTTTGGTTTGCAAACACCATTATTAGTGTTTACCATTATTACAATAAATGGCTCTCCTTGTGGTTTGCCCAAGACCCAAAAGCCTTAGAAGTTTCCAACTCTTTCCAGACTGATGGATGTCACTGACCTCATTACTCATCTGAAATCTTCAGATCGGAGTTTTTACCTTTTGTAAAAATTTTTAGCCTACTTCATGTTGTCAGACATGTACTGTTTAAGTGATTTCTTGGCCAGTAATCATGAATTCAGCTCATGTTTGTCAAATAAGAAGTGGATTGCAAAAATATGTTCATGATTTACTTTTTTAGAGCCCTCTGTCTGCATGAGGCCTCCCTTCCTCTCTTCATACCAGGCACATTAGTTGGGGAGAAAGTAGGTCAGATGAATCCATGTAGCCAAACTGCAACAAGAGTGCTGCAACATGCTTCTCCTACCCAGTCCTGTCAGCACTTCCTGAATGTGCTTCAGCAGGTTTTTGTTTTGGCAACTGCAGATCTGTGATTGCAATCGATTTACAATGTCAGTCCTCTCCTAACGCTCTGTCTCTCATCCCTGTACCTGAGGGGACGGAAGCTGCTCGGATTAGAGGAGAGAGAGGGAGCAGGGTTGGCTTTAAGTGTCCAGAGTCAAGCTTGTGTCAGTAGGTCACTTGCCAAGCTCCTGAGATCACACCATGTGGACGTGTGATGAGCTCATCAACTTTTATGTAGCAGGTTAGAAAGACAATGGCAAGACAACCTAAACAAATCTCCTATTACTTGGTAATTTCTCACAATTTGTTAGCTTTTATTTATTTATTGTTTGACTAATAAGCTCAGTTTTCTCTTCTTAGAGTCGTTAAAAATTAAAATGTGGTTTCTCTTGTGTTTTCCATAAAGAGGCCATTTTTTTCCTTCTTTTTTCTTGTGGTTAGTGTCTAACTGAAGGTCTGCAGCGGTGCTAGGAGGTGGAGGAATCAATGGATCCGCTGTCTACTCCACCGTGGATCAGTGAGAGATAATCTCATGTGATCTGTTGTGCTCCAAAGCTGCCTAAATCTGCTGGGCCGCTGGCTTTCACCTACAATATTCAGTGCCTTTTACAGGGATCCATATCCTTCAGCTGTTAGACATATTTTCACATTTCGACCTTCAATCTAATGTATTGCGATTTTATGTTTTAGAACAATAGAAAGGATCATTTTAAAATGGAGTACAAATTTTTATTCAGTCTTCGATTTGACATCCAAAAATGAAATCAGTTGAGCCAATAGTCTTCAGAAGTCACCCAATCCCAACATAAATCCATATGTTCTGTGAGATTTGCTTAAAAATTAGTGAACAAACGGCATCATCACGACCAAGAAACACAGCAAACAGGTCAGGGATGAGTTTGTGGAGAGATTTAAAGCAGAGATAAGTTATAAATGAATATGCCAAGTTTGAACATGTCACAGAGCACTGCTCAATCTATGATCTGCAAAGAAAAACAAACACATGGTACAACTGCAAACCTGAAAAACTACTGCGTAGTTTTCCATCTGGGATTTCTCCCATTGAGCTGGATTTTCCAGTCGGGTTTTAACTGAGCCAATCGGCAAACAGAAGGGGGAGTTGTGAGCGATGACGTTGATTTTCTGCGCTGTTTTAGAATCGCAGTGTGCATACAAAGAGATGTAGTTTGGCAATGGAAGCCAAACTACATCTTGGACTGAATGAAGTCATTCAGTCCGTGTTGGCCACACTTCCAAATATTGAGCAATTAAAATTGTAGCAAGATGAATGTTTAAGACAGTTTATTTGCTAACCAAGATGTCATGCCCTTACTCCCCACCTGGTTGTTTACAGGGAACACAACTATTAGTAAGCTTCATAGAACCGGTGCATTACGGCCAAATGTTAGCAATTGGGTAAAATCAGATCCAGTCGTTTAAAACTGTAACAAAGTCCACCTCTCTAGCAAGTAATTGTTTCTCAATAACCAAAGCAAAGCTTAGAACCAGGGGCTGTTTTTTTACCAGGCTAGCTTACACCTAAACTGACTCCCAGGCCAGTAATAAATCAGAGAAGAAGCAGAAGTATGCTAACTCTGATGAAGACAATACTTGTAAAAGAGAGAGAATTGAAAGGCTTTGCCTCCTTTTTTCTTCAACTTAAGTTATTTTCTTCTTCTTAATGTTGTCATTGCCATGTAGCAAAATGTGAAGTGGGTGTGAATCCCTTTATGGAGCACCGTGAGAAAATTGCCAAACTTTGTTGTGGATTTTCCTATCCTCACCTGTTTTATAAAGGAATGCTATGACTCTCTTTGTATCTGTTTTACTACTCATGTTTTAGTCTATGAAATGCTATTTAGAGAAAAAGACAGTAAGTCAAACACTGATTGTCCTTTAAATCTTTTGCTGCATAAAGCACCCTTTCCAGGAACTACACGCCTATCTCTCAGGAGAGTTGGGTAAACAACTGTGGGGTGTTTGAAATCCTCTTTGTCATCGAGTCCATGCCGGGTTATAAAAAGCTTAAACCAGGAAAGCCAGATAGCACTCACTTGCTTTTAATGATAGGTTTAGCCCTGTAATAGCAGCTGCCTCTCTAATTTAAGAGTTTAGAAGATATTTAATGTTTAATGTCACTGCATGTTTTGGTTTTTGCTTCAGATTTTATTCCCCTTGAGAAGCACAAATAACAAGCTAGTATTGTCACCGCTGGTCTTTATTTTACAGCCTTTATCTCTCTGCTCCAGAACGTGAGGGATGCCAGCTCCCAGACTGGCTGGGTAGGCAGTAATCTCTGGAATGATATGGACCATAATTAGTGCTTCTGGGAAAACTTCTGGGGCACCATTTGGGCTATGGAGTGTGAGCCGCTGAGTGACACCATATTGTATGTTACATAATTAAGGATTTAAATTTAGACAGCCTGACTTTTTCTTCCCATATTGGCTGGCCATACTGAGGGCACGCTGCCTGCTTTAGAATCAAATGTGTTTGTTTGTGCATGGCTAAGTCTCCCGATCTTATTAAACCGCCAATATTCAGGTTGATTTACAAATGTTTTAAGCCAAAAAGAGGGAATTCAACTAAGTTCTGTCCGGTCATCTAGCAGCTATGTTATCCATGGAAGGAGCATTTCCACAGGATCCAGACACAATCTGCACTCAGACTGCAGTGTTTTTTTTTTTTTCTTCTTTTAATCATCCTGTCCGCTCTACCTCAACCCCCATCTAAGTCCCTCATTGTCTCGAATCCTCTTCGCCGCCTCCTCCACATCCTGCAATTCACAACGCCGGGAGGCTATGGAGGAATTTCCGCATACACGAGGTGCAGGCTCGGTTAAACGTGTGGGGACCTGAAAAGCAAGGCCTCCAAAAGCACTGAGGCAGCACAAACAGCAGGTGGTTGGTTTGTTGCCTCCCGGCGCTGGCTGTGTGTGAAATGATAAAGCTGGACAAGAGTGACGGGTTTGTAAGCGGAACAAAGTGCGCCGATGAATCCCTGGAGGCTCAAACAATGGCTTTGATTAACAAATTATTTTTGGACTTTTCTGTTGTGTTTTTACGGCCCTGTAAAGCGGAAAAGGAGCAAGACAGTGATGGAGTGTTGTCTCATTGTCTACAGGTCATAAGTTAGACTGAAACCTTCTTCTTGTGTGTATCATGCAAATCGTCTGGCTTCAATTCAAGTGGTCTCATAGTAAACGGAGAGACTAAATAAATACATTTTGCATAGAATCTGCTAAATATGTTAGGATTTGTTAAACATTAACTTGTGAATTGCTAAAGTTTAGATTGTTTAGTCTGCAGCAACTAATATTGAAAATGAAAGCTTGTTTACGACCTCAATGATGGCAAAGGTCATCTGAAAATGTGTAGCTCGCCAAATCATGGAGCTGGTTTGATAGAGCATATTTCTTTTCAGTCTTATAAACATGCCACAAGTTATTATACTGAGGAATTTTGTTTAATAATGTATCAGTAATAAAGCATCAAGTTGGGTATCCTCACACATGTTCATCCACGTCATTATATAGGCACCGAGTCCTTTCTACCAATTACTTATACACAACCAAATCAAGCTATATGGCAGAAAGTTAATTGATTAAAAATGTTTTGTAACCTCAGAACCTTCCAGTCAACGGTCCAGCTACATGTCTATCCAGTTTAAATCCACTCGCAACCAGCCTACCAGCTATTCAACTCTAACAAATCATTAATTGCAACTAACCAACCATCCAATTTTAGCCTGTCATTTAACTATCTAATTCCAGACAGAAACTAACTTAGCTCCATATCCAACCATTTATCAGTCTAATTAATTCCAACCAACAAACCACCCAGTTCTTACCCACTAACCAACTATCCAATTATAAGAAACCAAACATTCTATCCATCCAATTAACCAACCATCCAATTTCACCAACCATGTAAATCCAAGAAACCAACCAATCATCCATATCCAAACAACCATTCACATTCCAATCTGATTCTTGCTAATCAACCAATTCCATCAGACCAAGCAACCATCCAGGACCGTAGCTTGCTATTTTGATGCCTAAGCTGAACCGAAATGACCAACACTTTATTTTCTTAGTGCATTTATCTATATTTAGCAGAGGAAAATACAGTTCAAGATGATGACAGACTCCAAGTGGGACTGAAATGAGGAAACGTATAAAATACGTTGAAATAAATGTAACAATGAAGAGTTTAATACAGAACTGGAACTCGTCATAAACTGTTCTTAGGACATTGATCTCAAACTGCAGTCCTCGAGGGCCAGAGTACTGAAACTTTTAGATGTGTCCCTTCTCATACACACTGGCATTAAATGGTGAAACTGCCTCACTCACATGCAGTTGAGCACTACAGAGCTCTGCTAATGAACTAATGTTAGAGCCAAGTGAGCTGAATCAGAGAGACAATTAAAAGTTGCGAGAAACCAGCCCTTCAGGAACACAGTTTGAGACCACTGTCTTAAAATAAGACTTGCTGTTTTTACACGCTGTACTTGTTTGATGAAACCCCCTAAAAAAATCAAAATATTTGATTTTACAAAGGCAACTGACCCACATAATTATGACGGGTATTGTTCTCTTGAGAAAGATTAATGTGGAGGAGATTATTAAAATCAGAAAATCCTCAAAGTCTGCATAACCTTTTTTTTTCATTAAATAATTATTTTTAGATTAACTGAGAGTCGCACTAATGGTCAGAGTGAATCATTCTTGAAGCAGGACTACAACAGCTGCAACAGTGCAACTATGAAGTGTCAAAAACCAGACTTGAGGGAGGAGAGAGTGTGAGGCGAGGGACGCGTGGAGGAAGCGTAAACATCATCCCGCTGTCTCTCATTTTTCTCTTTTCCGCCCCAAATCTTGTCCAGGTGTGTGCTAATTGAGATTGAAGCACAGACCAGGGCATTGGGAAGTGGAGCAGGAGACTGGGGAGATTATTTTTTTCTGGAATCTCACCTTTCCAATTCCAGCCCACTAACCAACTGGCTAATTCCAAGAAACCAGCCTATTCCATACCCAGCCAACCAATCAATTCCAAGAATTTATTCATCCGTCTCTCCGTTCTTCTGGTCTCTATTCAATTCCAACCAACATGTAAAGGTTATATTATGTAATTTTAGTGTAAAAATCTGTACTAGTCACCATGGTGTATACAGTGTTTCCCCCAGTGTATTATAAGCCTGGCGGGGCCACCAGGCTTTACTTGTGTCCCCACCAGTCTAAGCATTGTTTATTTAAGTCTTTTTAAAATGTTAGCATTTTTTAAGACTTTATAGTTGGTGTTTGGGTGTTAATCTTCCAATCTTAAGTGATATTTTCAAATTTCGTGTCAACTTTAAACATTTTTTAACTCAAAAACTTGACAGTCCCTGGATGAATGACTGCCCTAAAACCCAACCACCGGGCTTAACAGGATTTCTGGGGTAAACCTTGTATATGTATAATATAACTGAGCAATGAAATGTAAGAAATGCAAACAGTTGAAGACATGTTTGAAGACAATGTGAGAGATTGGCCTAAACTTTGTTCCAGGTGAGTGAACTCTTTTAAGACGGCGTGTTTGAGAGTGAGAAGCCGGACTGAGACAGAGTGGGACAGCTGCACATGAGAAATGCACAGCAGTTGGTGAAGGGCCCATGCCGTACCAGGAAGTGAAGAGACTCAGCGGAAAATAGTTGGCATTGTTTGGAGGCGGTCTGCTGAGAGGCCCGAAGCATAATGTGTAGCAGTCCCGGCAGCCTAATGAGAAGCATATTGATCATGGTGGCAGGCTTGGCCTCTGCTGGTCAACTATTGTTTAGTGATTGTGCAGGAGAGGCTGGCAAGGTTTTTAAAAATGGATCTCTGCGACTTGTTGTTGTTTGGCTTTAAGCTGCCTAAGAGTCTTCTGTCTGTTATCCCAGACCCAGCGAGGTCAGATGCCAACCCACAGTTATGTGCATGATGCTTTTTAGATTGATGCAATTAAGCTAGATTTAGTTATGTTCCTGCTTGCATTAGGATGTTTTTTTTGTTTGCCCCATCAGTTTTAATATGGCACCAAAATGGTAAACTCCCTAATCGCTTTTGCATTGGATTTCATTAGATTTTGCAGGTGAAGAGAGATAATCAATTTTGTCAGTTTTTTTTTATTATGATCTTCATTATGAACAAGTGTAAATAGTAAACGCAACCATATTCTTGTACGACTGTGGTTCTGAATATAAAAATGCAGAATTAAAAAAATATACACAGAGACAACACAATACAAATGCAAACATGCAATGTTAGAAAACAGTTTACTTACAAAATGAAAGTAAATGTATTGGTAAAAATTTTATTTTTATATTTTAGAACTTGTTTTGGTGTAGTTTTAATTTATCATTATCAACTTCATGTGATTCTGATTTTTTTTATTTTAATATAACAACATAAGAACAGTATTGAAAATCTTTTTTTTTTTTTAAATCCTTTCTGTTAGAGACGTAGAGGCAAAGTCACATTGTATATAAAAATCTAAAATAAAAAAGCAGAGTTAAGAAATGTTACAATGTGCTAATGATTATCTTCATGCTAATCATTAGCATAACTAGCCTGGGTAGCATTTATTAAACAGCTGTCTTCCTGTAATTGTTTGAAGGTTGAACTTCTTTACCTTGATTCTGAAATTTCCAAACATTGCCGAGATTTCGAAGTCCAGAATGCTTTAGCAAACATATAAAAGGGAGCAATTTGGCTGTAATATCTTCAACCTTCCTGTTATCTGTTAAAGGTCTTGCTCTATCTCACTTTCGTTTTCTAGCCTGATTGAACCAAAGCCATGTCTTTGCATGTTGTGGGAAAATACAGTTCCAAGTAGTGTCCTAAACTTCTGTCCTACTTCTGAGTTTACTTTTAATAACGTCACTGAAACTGAAAATGGCTAAACAAAAATTTTGACAGCAAAAAGTTTTGTCAGCACAACCCGGTATTGCTTAAAGTGAATTCCTTAATCAGAAATAGATCAGACTTTTGTTTTGTTTTTTTCTGCCGACTGCCAACAGTAAAAACTAGCTTTTTTTGGGCGTCGGCCAGTATCTCAGTCAAGATGTCTTTTAAACTGTGCAAAAATGTGTGGTTTTGTGAAATGCATCAAATTCAGTCAATAGAAATTAACACCTAAACTAATAAAATTATCTTCTGATCAGCTGTGCTGTCCTGCTTTTTGTTCAACATTCTTTTATATTTTTGATCATAATGTTCCCATTTTTTGGCTACCAAACACATCAGACTTTGGTTGTAACCATAGAAGATGGAGAATAGAGCTGGAGCAAACAGATTCATTTTCAGCTCTTACTGTGCAAACTTAATTCAGAGTTGCACCATGTTTACTTCTATAAGTGAGAAGAGAAAACATGAAACAGGTGGTCGCAAATTTTGGAGCTGTGATTAAAGAAAGGGGTGGATCTCATCAAAGTGTTCATGTTTCACAGTACACACTTTTTCATTTCAAAAATATGTTATGCATCATAAAAAACAGCATCATCCACTCAGCTATGAAATTGGAAATGCGCAGTCAGACATTTGGCATGCAACACCTTCAAAAAAACGAGACTGATCTTGTTCTTCATTAATGACAGTTTGGCTCAGTCCGCCTCTCTACAATGCAATTGCTTGATATTGTTGCCTCTTGAAGAGGTGGGTGGGAGTTTTCCTCTCCACAAATCATCCAGTATGTTGCAGATATGGTTGCCCTGTAGACAACGCTGGCAATTGACAATATTTTATGTAGAACAGTTTTATGCTCAGTTATCAGTCGAGCTTTTTTTTTTTTTGTCCCTCATAAACCATGCCTTAAGGTCATTTTGTATGCACTGCTGCCGTTCATTAAAGATTTAAGTGTGTAGTTTTTTTTTCCTACCAATGTGCACTGATGTGCAGAAATCTGATGAGTTGGAGCACTGTGCCACAGTGACTGCATTTTAAAAAATCTTGCAGGTTAATGAACGACCCAGAATTTAGTTGATAATGGGTTTTATTAGATCGGAATAAACCGGTCTATGTCTAAAATTGAAAAATTAAAGTAAAAATAAGTAATCAGATGGCATGGTGCTGATGCAACTCAAAGATAAACTATTCTTAAGGCTGTTTCTGTTTTAGAATGATAAGCTTTGCTCTGGTTATAGTGAATATTCTGGAGCAGAATTTGTCCTCGTCCCCATCCCCTCCCTTTTTTTATGAGCTGTGATTCTCTCTCTGTATGTAAAGCTCTTTGGTATTCTGGGGTTGTGACAGACGTTGGATAACATCTGTCACAACCTTCAGACTTAGAATAGTACTGCAATTCATGGTCTCAAAATTGAAACCATCTCAGTTTGACCAGATGGGGGCATCACTTACCCAGAATCGCTTCCATAGGGTAAATTAAGCATTACCCTCATTTTTTTGTTTTCATCTTTTTGGGTTACTTTTTGTCACCGGATAACGCCATGAGTGGGAAAATTATTTTTATCAAAGTGTCAGATGGGTTGCTATGAAGATTATTTACTAAAGTGAGTTATTCCAGAAATATAGTTTATAAACTCCAAGTATGGTTTCTATATGCTGCTGATGACAGAAATAATGCTCACACTGACATTATCTTTTTCTAAATAATTATCTGTAAGAAGAACGCTGTCAAAAAAAAAGTAAGTTCTTGTATTTCACCGTATGTTAAGCCTGTACTATGTTGATTCAAGCTGTGATTGCTGAGAACAGTACTGGTCTACACAAACGGAGTGCCCTTACCTTTGACTTCAGGAAATAAATGGTTAATGTGCAAAATATTAGCACATTGGACTCTGTAGCATTATTGCTTTCAGTAATCTCTGTGACCTTTAGCAGCTTTATTCCTGTAGTCTGTGTCAGGTGTGAACATCTGCTGCAGTGAAACTTCGTCTAACTGGCTGAATGTTGTAGTGACAATGAAATATTACAAACAGCAACGTTATCAATAGATGCATTGGCAGAAGGAATGATTAAAAATAAAAGCCAGTTTTTAGAAATATTTTCTATCTTTTGTGATTTCTTTTTTAAGAAAAGAAAATGAGAAAAAAAATCAATCAAATTTGGATTTGGTATTGTAAAATTTGAGACTTTATTTTTAAGTTGCATTGCCCAGCCCTACTTAGAAGTCAATGTTATTGCTCCATGAGATGACACTGGTGCATGGAAGCCCGAGCCCACAGAAACAGCACTGCAAAATAAAAGCTCCCTTATCAAAATAAAAGCAGCATCTTCATTTTTGCTTGAAAAATAATAATCTCATGCATGTTTAAATGCAGAAGTCTTGTTGCCTGGCCCAAGACCTCTAGAGAGCTGGATGGGTTTTGATTAAGATTCAAATGCAATCTGAATCAGGCGTCATTTTTTATTTAGAAGCTGAGCATATAAGACATTGTTTTCATTTTGTGTCTAGATAAACAATCAAAACTATTGTAGTAGATGCATGGTGTGTGAATACAAAGAATGAGGGGGGTTATTTGAGGAGGGGAGTGTTGTTGTTTTGTTTTGTTTTTTAGGAAAAGCTTACATTTTGTTTTGTTTTTTTCATTGGAAGATAATCCTGCTATTTTTGTGTCTCGAGTTAGGTTTGATTAAGTAATATTACTCTGGGTTCATTTCCTGAACTCTTAACTCCACCCCATCTTCCCCTTTCCTAGCAGGACCCCCTCGGTGGTCCCCGGACCCCATCTTTGAAGCCCTCGGGGACTAAGCCGTCCCACTCCGCAGGCTCCATGCTACTATTGTCTTACCAGGGAGCGGGCTATTTGCAAAATAAAGGCAGCCTCCTGTCTCTCTGTTGGCCGCTATGAGGGGCTATACCCGGTGAGTCGCTGCCGGGTTTTACTGTGAGGCTGAGAGGCTAGAATCAGCGACACTCCTCCGTTGCTTTCCCCGGCGCACAGCCTCTGCTTCTCGGCGGTCGGATGCTGGAAGTCCTCGCCGATCAGGGAGCGCGTCGGGCCCGGAGTGAGAGGGGAGAAGGGATGCGGAAGAGAAAGGGGTGGGAGGGGGCACAGGATACAGGGACATTTTTTTAAAAATACCAAATCAGGACACATGTTAAGCTAACGGGCCGCTCCACCTCCCTCTTCTCCTCCCAAATGCATGTCTTGCCTCAGTCGCTTTCCCGTTGCTAATTACTCCGGATTTTAAAAAGAGAGGAAAAGGGAAGCCAGCGGGTCTCCTCTTCGGCTTTAAAGACCCGGGCTCACCGCTTGGACGGACTACCATGGATCTGAGCAAAATAGTAAGTGAACAGGCTATATTTAAAGGGAAACAGCCTTGTGATGAAAATGTATGTTTTTGTTTTTTTTTTTTTTGTTTTTTTTTTGGGTTGGGGGGTTAGCGGAGGTTGAGGGGGTGGTGTCCAAGAAGTAAGTCCTGCTGCACACATGTAGGATCAGGGCTGGTTGCATGTAAGAGATACGGCTCTCTCTGCAAACAGGGACTTGTTGTCTGCTGATGATTTGTAGCTGGTCGTGGGAAGTTTGGGTGTTTGTTGTGTTGGAGAAATGCGTGAGCTGGTCCTCATAGTAGGATCCATATGAAAACGTGGGAGTGTTTACTTTAATCGTCGGGGTGGGGGGGGGGGGGGCTTGAATCACAAGCTTCTTATTACTGGGTGTAGAAGCTTTAAATCTGAACATCTGGACTTTTAAATGTGCAGCTTTACACAGCAGAAATTAAGATTGCTCTTGTGCTGGAAGGAGAAAATGCATATAAGCTTATTTTAGGTGCCATCTGCTAACTACTGGATCCTTAAAGGTAACTCAGAATGCTTTGTATATATAAAAATCTTTTTTTTTTTGTCCATATTTAGGCAAGCTGAGAGTTCTGGATGATTAAGGCTCTCAAAAAAGTATTCACATCTCTCTATTATTTATTTAATGGGGACTTGTCATACACCCATACAAAGCAAGACATAATAGGCAAAAAGAAGGTAAATGAAAGTTGGGTTTTCAAATTGTTTTCAACAAATAAAAATCTGTACAGTGTGGCGTGCATTTAAATTCAACTCCTCTTGAGTCACTAGGTTGTAGAGCCGCCTTTCGTAGCAATCCAGCTGCAATTATATTTGCCATCGTTGTATATCTAGACTGACTTTAATGCCAGTTTTTCTTTGTAAAATAACCCAAATTCAAATCTTGCCATAATTTCTTAATGGGTTGTAGTTCTGGACTTTGACTAGATCATGCTAACTCGTACGCTCATGGCAATAGCTTTAGGTCGTTAGCAGCTTTTGACGTGTTTTTCTTGTTGGGATTATTTGTCTTTACCTCCATCTCTCGTACCATCTCTGACCAATTCTTACTCTGATGAAAATCATTCCCACAGAATATTGCTGCCACAGCTGTTAGTTTCTTAAAGGGATGGTGTGTTCAGGGTCATATGTAGTGGTAACCTTTGATTTCACATAATTTCTGTCATGTAGGCACCAAAAAAACTTGATTTTGACCTAATCAGACCCAAGCACCTGCTTCCGCTTGCTGGAAATTGAAAACTAGACCCTTAATGTTCTGGTTTCAACAATCACTTTTTCTCTGACCATTCTTCTGTAGAGGCATGACTATGTAGTCTTGTCATTAGTAGGCCTGTGCTGTGTATCTTTGCAGCTTCCACTGAGTTGCCAAGGACCTCTTGGCTGCTTCTCTTCAACATTCTCTTAGTTTAGTTTAGGTAGGAACGTAGGTTTACTGTTGCGCCATACATCTTTCCATTTTCACACAGTGGATTAAACCATCTTATTTCATCTAGCCCTGCTTTTAACATCTCTACAACGTTAACCCTGACTTGTCTGCTCTAATCCTCTGTCTACATGATTCTGTTTGTTCATAGAAAAGCTGGATTCCTACAGTTTTCCTAATTACAAACAGGTGGACTCTAATTAGGCAACTTCAAAGGGAATTGTTTCATTAAGAGGTTTCAGAGTACAGGGGGGTGAAAGTGGCTGGAAAGTGACATGTTGAATTGGCATGGATACAGGTGCTGAAGTGTCTCAGACTGGCCAAGCTCCCGGAGTGCACAGTTGGAGCAGGTGTATGTAAGCCCTAGACAACAAGACGGGCCTTTCGCTGCCCAACATGGATGGATGGGTTCACTTTTAGCCCTTGCGTGGATGTGAGGAGGGGAGGGAAGGAGCAAAGCCACCCACCTGTAGTTCTATAATCCCTAACCAGGAGTCACACAGAAAAGGTTTTAAAAGAAACAGCATACATAAATGAAGCTGTAGTTGAGGAGGAAAAACTGATTTTTCTTGGCTGCGAGATGAAACTAAGCTGCCCACATGAAGCAGCCGGGGCATGTAGCCCAGACATGACGTAGGTGTAAAGATGCAGCGTCTCGCTTAGTCAATCTTCATTCAGATACAGTCGGCCTGTTGGCTTCAGATAAACTTCTCTCTATCAGAGAAAAGCAGTTCAGGATTGCGAGTCTATCAGTGCTGCCAAGGCTGTCCTGTGAGGTTTACTGCATTGTTTTTTCTGCCCCTGTGTTTTGGCATGTAGTGAGACGCAGTAGTATGAAAGCAAAGTTCAGCCAAATTTCAGATTCCTGGAAAACCTACATTCCCTTAATGCATGTAGGTAGTTAAATCAGTGCAGGGTTAACAATCTGGGAAGGGTTTTTCAATATGTTCATCGAGCTGCATTGAAAAGAAGTTTTAGGTATTGATGGATTGGTGCAAATTATGTCAATGCTCAGGAACGCTTCATTGGAACCTGCAAGGTGCAGAGCATCAGTGTTTTTGTTTTGTTTTTGTTTTTTTTACAGAGGTAGATGACGTCTCATTAACTTTTCTGATATTTCAAAGATCCTTCATTCAGCCTGGTGGTGTTCATTCTGTATGAAAATGTCGAAAACTCGTGATCCTAACAAAGAGCTTTAAAAGTGGAAAACATGAATCTACATTGCCTAAGCACCTTCAAGCATTGTTAAAATTATATGTCACCCAGGACTTTATACTTACTTAAAGGTGATCAATTATGCTTCCTTGGATAGGTTAGGATAGGTCTGTGGTCTATACAAAGTTTGCTGCTTGCATTTTTTGCACAAAATCATTCTTAGATAGTGAGACTTTAGTCTGCTCACTTTCTGAATGAGGTGTTTTAGGACCTCTTTTTTTTTTTTTTTTTTTAAAGATTTTTTGAGGCTCTAGTGGCCTTTATTTGAAAGTAGCTTGACAGGAAATTAGGGACTGAGAGAGGGAGAAGACACGCGGCAAATGTCACCAGGCCGGAATCGAACCTGCGACCACCGGCACGAGGACTAAAGCCTCCACACGTGGGTTGTGCCCCGCACCTGCGCCACCACAGCACCCCCTTAGGACCTCTTTAAACGTTAAATCCAACTGAGCTGCTACTCACCCCATCCCTCAACTCAACAATTATACTTGGACGTAAAAATAGCTGCAAACAGATGCAGAATTATACAGCCATACGTCTTTGAAAAGCAGAAGTGGAGCTTGCTGCATGAGACTGCAGTAAGTGGTTTCTGGATGGTAAGTCAGCTACAAAACCCTTGTCTTTCCATTCCAGTAGCCATTGTACATCATGCAGCAGTAAAATCAACTGACCAAATGTGCTGAAGCTCAGCGTGGGTTGCTAGGTGACAGGTTACTAGCTAAGGGCGCAGTGCCCGTCAATTGGTTTTTGAAACGACTCATTTTCCAGAAAACAAAAAACATTAATTTATTGCCAAAAAATGTCTGGATGTTTTCAGAACCAGTCGAGACCCAAATGGAAGTGCAAAAAGTGAATTTTGCATAATATATTTCCTTTAATACTAGTTATAAAGTGTAGCCGATCTGACTGAATCATTTCTAATAGTTTAATATTGAAACTGAGAGGTTTTATTGTTTCGATAAAACCCACTCTCACTAACACCGAACTGCCAAACAAGATGTTTTATCAACACTGGTGCAGTGGGTGGAGTTACCTGCTCCTGTGGGTATGATTTACATGTATGACCTTGTTTTGAACCCCGCAGTGGAAACACACACAGGAAATGGTTAAGATAAATAACGTTTTCAGTCAATAAGACATGGAGGAAATGCTCAAGGTTTCATGGTTAACATGAGAAGACCTGGACTGAATCTGTGATGAGTTTGATATACGCTTGAAATTAAAATTTGATTTTTCAAAAATATTCTAAAATGGTAACTCTGTGCAACTACGTCACCTAATCATGTTGAGGCGCCATGATGGATGTCGTCGGAAGTGAAGGACAGGAGTATTGAACAGAGCATGCAGCCATGGTTCCACATGTTCAAGGCACGCTAGTTTATCTCTCTGCATCCTAAGTCCATTTTCACAGTGAAATTAACTAAGTAAAAGCGATATTAGTCATTTTTATGACAAGCGCTACAGAACAACATGCATATACTTTGTTTTGACGTCCATCATGGCTGTGTGGGCTACTTTCTGAAGAACGTGATGTCACATGCAAAGAGCCAATTGTTCTCGCAAATTAAATATGGTGTAATACTCATGAGATGGATTTTTTTTTTTTTTTCCAGAAAAGAAACATTCACTGATTTAAGTCAGAAATTGTTTTAGCTGTGGATCCATATCAGGTACAGACTTTTTCCAGGTACCAGGAAAAGTCATCCAAACATTACTTTAGCAGATCTGACAAACTGAGCTGGCAGCCTGATAAGCAGATTTATTTGCCCTTACAACAGGAAATTGTTTTCTTTAATAGCTGCCAGCCCAATCCACAAGTTTTATCTGACTCTGCAGGAAAACGTGGACTCAAACACACACAGAAAACCCTGTGATTTGTTTTCTTAGCTGTCAGGAACTCGTCTGCTGAGGAGATCTTCACAGATGTCTCTTATATGACATTTCTTCATGTCTCCCTGGTCTTGCAGGAAGTGGAACTCTGTAGCTACACAACTTCAGTCTCCTTCACACTGTCCTGCAGAGAGCTGTCCTGTTAGAAATGGCATGTGAACTGCCACGGGGAGGGGGGATGAGTGCCCGACCTTTAGCATGAGGGTGTGTGCCTTTGACCAGCTGCGGCCCTCCACCTCTGCCCCCAGCAACAGCAGCCTGGTGCACCAAACAGCCTTGAGCTTTCAAACTTTTCCTAATAGGTTCTTAGACGTCATCATCCCGCTGGGCTTATCTAGACCACAGAACGCTGTTATTAATGGAGCAGAGGATGCTCGATGGATTCACTGGGAAGCAAGCAGCTCACGTTGACAGACTTTGAAGCGTTTGCAGCTGGATATCTTTAGAGTGATTGATGGTTTATTTCACATCCTGAAATCATGGCAAACTTGGTCTGTCGGTGTGAACGTGTGAGTACACTGGGGAAATGACAATGGAGCAAGAATATTTTGAGTGCCATTGATTAGCTCACCGGGCAAGATTTTAGAATTGTCTGCCAATTTTCCAAATCTGAGAGACCACACTCATGACAATAAAAAAAAGTCTTGGTTATAACATGTTTGGCTGTACATTGTGTGGTGTTGGGCCACACAGCAGGAGCAACACACCACATACAAACCAATTTCACTCACCAACATTCAGATGTCAGATAGGAAAATCTCGCAAAACATCCTGAGGTTCAGACTAATCAAACATAGCCAACTGTGAGTGGGAAGAAGTAATGGCGATAGTTTGTAAGCTATATTTGACAGAAAAAAAAAAATAAAGCGAGCGCACCAGATCACTCTGAACACATCACACACACAGCAGTAATATCTCTTTAAGATTATTTTCAGAGCGATCCTGATTGTCGGAAGGGAGAAATCGGGGTAAAAATCTGCATAATAATCTCGCCATGTTAACTAGGCATAAAGTTAATCGCAGTTGATGTATCGTCAAAGTAATATTAAACAATAGTATCACAATCACGTGATATCACTGTCATTAATATTGTCATTAATAACCAAGATGCCTGTACATTCTTGGTTAAAGATATATGTATATTTAGACCCCAAACGCTTTTATTCATTTATGTTGCTGTGTCTGACTTCAGGCCGGCTAAAATGTGCTGTATCCTGTTTTGACGAGAAGTCTGTGTTTGTGTGCTGGGTTTTACTTTGTGGAGATTATTTTTGGCTGCGAGTGTGATCAACCGTATCGGCATCACTGGTATGTTTTCACTGAAATGAATGTGCATTTGTGGGCAGTGAAATCTCTTTTTAGGCCAGTGGTTCTCAGACTTTTGAAACAGGCCATGCCCTCCTTCTTAGAGCAATAAAACAAACAGCAGCAGTAAACAGCATACAATCAATCGCAGGTTTCTGGAAGGAATTTTTGGCTCAGGAACTGCCAAGTTCTGCTCTCAGGAGCCGGTGTCTTGCATGTGTTGGACGTACCCCTGGTTCAACACTCCTGGATCAAATGAATGGTTCCTTTTGAAGCCTCTGCAGAACCAGATGACTCAGTGAGGAGCAGCTGGTAAACACCTAAACCATGCAGGGTACGAGGCCCTTGAAGACTGGAGTCGGCCACCCTGATTTTGAACCGTGCACTGAGTGTGGTGTACAGTGAGAAGTTCACAAATATTTTTTTATGTTAATTATTTCACTACAGTTAAGGCTCTGTTTTGACTAGGAACAGGCTGGACACCAGATTAAAAGTTTTAAAGGGGAGGATATTTAAAAGCTAGTGCTTCTTAAAGAGACAGAGACCCAATTTCAAGCCATCAAATTACCAAGTCAAATTTCTTATCTATTGTTATATACACCTTTTTTTCTAACTACTAAAGGTAACAGAGTTACTTGATAGTGCTATAAAGTGGCACCATGTGCCTGGAAAATATATAATATTGCCTCTTGAAAAGTTACAATTTTAAAAGTCAGTTTTATGTCAGAGAAAGTGTCTTCTACTATACAGATACCATTACAGTACTGCCCCTCCCAAACCTGTTGCTACACACAGCTGGTTTGAAAGAAACTTGTGTACTTTTCCCTTTCTTTTAAAAAAAATCTGCTTTTTAAAAACATTAATCTTGAAAACCACAGACGGTCAAGATGATGATGTTGAAACCCATCACTTTTATGAAGGGGCCTCCGTTTTAAAGCTACGTTTGGCAGGTTATGAGTGGAAGAGATCGACATGAAATGTGACAGGGTTCGGTCTCAGCTGCTGCCTGTCAGGCTTGACTGAGCAAACGCTTTAGTAGAATGGGGGTTGGGGGCTAGTGAGGGGCAGGGACGATTTTCAGCAAGCAGGAAATGGGCAGTGCAGGGTGTGCCAAGACAGGAAGCCTGACTGAGTGCTTGTACCCTCCTTCCACCCCCACCTTCAGCACCTCCACCCCTCTGGGACTTTGCCACAGTGACCATGCCTCAGCATTACAGTGCTGCTGCATTCACACGTCGCCTCATGTTTCCTGTTTTCCTTCCTCCCAACCTCCCTTTACTAGTCACTTGTCACCCTGCACAGTGCAGCAGCTGGTCAGCTCACACTGAGAGCTTTCCCCTTGGCCATACAGCACCTTAAGGAGAAACTGGATTTACAGAAGCTCCACCTATTCCTGGACCCTGCTAGGTTTGGTCATTTTGCAAAATCATCAGTAAGAATGGAGCACGGCTGCAAGATGGCAACATAGTATTTCTGCATTACTGTTGAATATTTTGATGATAGTGACCACAATTAACCCTCAAGTTCCTCTTTTTTTTTTTTTTTTTCCCCTGTCTGAACCAATCCCTGTAAGCTTTAAAAGACACATCTTGCTTTGGTGTCAAGAGCAAAGAAAGTCCCTTTATCTGGTCAAATATGCTGCATGGCACTTGAAATCTAGCTACCTGTGAATATTGCATCCTAGCAGTCGTCCTTGATCATATTGAAGTACCTGCAAGGATCACATGGGGTAAAATCCATAAAATGCGTCACGTATTCATTTAGTCTCGTTTCTCTGTGATAGAGGGAGTAAAGAGGACCGTCTGACCCCACAAATCCAGATTTCTCAGAAGAGCACTTCAATCAGATGAAACGTGTTGGAGCTGCACTAAACAAAAAAACCTTCAAATCACAATTTCATAGACAGGAAAATATCTCATTTAGTTCATCCTTTTGTGTTATGTTTGGTGCTGTTGTCAAGCATGAGCCTGTGATGTACGGTAGCAGAGGGACACAACTATGCATCTGCTCGTCTGATAACCTTCAGTAAAAACACACTTTCAGTATTTTCACTAACGTTTAAAGTAAAAGTTTATAATCTGTTTTGTTGCTGTGTATTTACAAGAGAGACACAATAATTACTCCAACTGTTGCTAAAATAAAATAAGATACCAAATATTGCCTTTATAACAATGTAACTTGTGGCATTTAGTTTTGTTTTATACAAAAAGTAAGCCACAATATTGCTTGAAAATTAAATATTTCAATTGTTTGTTGTCTGTAATATACTTTCTTTCCATCCTGCTGCTTAGAGTATATTAGGAAGGTGATTTTGTATGATTTACTACAAATGACTATTTGCCAGAATAGCAGACATGCTGCTTCTATGCTTTTACATGAATGTAGTGTCAATAGAAGAAAGATTTACAGGAAGAAACGCAAACAAATGTAGGTGTTTAAACCTGTCTAAGCATAGTGAATATCAAATTAGCTGTGCTTTTTAATGGTATAATCAAAGCAATATAATTTGTTTATAAAGATGCATAATCAAACCATATTAAAGCTGGTGGGGTTAGGTACACACAAAGTATGTAAAAGGGGAATTTAGGACGTATCAGCATAATGAAGGATTGTTCAATTTTTGTACCGGGCTCAATAGGAAGTGGACGTCATGTAGTGATATAGTTTCATCTTCCTCCACTGCTGTATGCCTTTGTTTTTATTGGCAAATCATACTAATGATCTGTTCATATCTGTGTGTCTTTACTTCGGTGGGTGATTGTTACTCTAGGATAAAGCATTATGAGTGGTCATTACAAATAGAACAACAATATATAAGCTCAGTCCATTGTCCATACTTCAGCTATTGCCTCCGTACCTTAAAATTACTCTGGGAAATGGCAATTCTGCTCTGAATAATACACAATGCAGCGCAACAATGTATTTAATAGGAACTGTAGTGTTACAGATTTTAAAGAACCCAATTATAGACATCACTTGTACCGAGACGCCTCTTTGTCATGTATTACTAAGAATTTTGAGGCTGACACTTAAGAGTCACCACCTTTAATATTAAATTTAGGCTTTGAGAATATTTAATAAGAATGAACTAGCTGCGGTGTCTATTATTAGTGCTTAACTCTTTATTGAGCTTTTTGCTCCTCCTTCTTTCTGAAAGTCAGAGATCTGTATTTAAGAGGTCACTTCCCTTCAACAGTACATTGTCAGGGTGTCTGGAGGCCTCCCACACCTGCTTATGACTTTAAATCACAAAAATGTGTCTGTCTGTGTTTCGTGCTTTCTTTTTTCAATTTTATCTATGAAGTATTTTCTCATGATGGGAAAATTATAGGCCCCTCTTTATCGTTAACAAGAGGTTGTGACACAGCTGTGTTCAGAAATGAACTACAGCAAAGCATGGTGTACATTTATGGTGAAAAAAGTATTTTTTCCTTTACCGATTTCCTCTATTGTTGTTTTATGTAACACTTCAGATCATCAAACTATGGTTAATATCAGACCTGTGTACATTTTCCATGTGAAGATTTCAGTTATTGGGAGAAAAGCTATCCAAGCCAACTGTAAGTGAAAAAATAATTGTCCCCTTAAGCCTAATAACTGGGCCACCCCTGGTGACACCAACTGCCATCAAATGATTGCAACTTCCTACATAACTTTGTTGAATTGTTTTAGTTTAGACGCATGTAGAGCATGAATGGCCTATTTGAGATGTTCTGTGAGGACTTGCTGGGGCATCACTGTCCTGTTGCATAACTAAGTGCACCTCTCAATGACTCAAAAAACAAAAGCAAGGTTTTGGACTAAAACCCAACTAAGGCCGTTTTTTTTGTCATTTATAGGTACACTTGCTGGTATGTAAACATCCCGTCACAAACTGACAGCTGGACATTCTCCATCTTACCTCGAGTCATTCAGGTCCTGAAGCAGCTGTTTCAAAACTACATTTTGTATTTTCTCAGGCCGTCTTTGTTTGTTAATAAAAACAGTCACTTAAGAAATCTCAAACTGTGGAAACACGTATTTTTTATTTAATTTTTTTTTTTTCTTGGACTGTGTTTTGGACTATTTTGAAAAATCAGAGTTGAACAAAGGAATGCTTTTGTGAATACACGAGAAGCATGTATTCACAAAATCCATGCTTTTGTATTTTGTGATATATACAAAAGCATCCCAACAGCAAAGCAGGGGATGGGGACGTGAGTCAACAAGTGAAGGCTGTTTCATTTTGTAGGCATGGGACGCTTCCTCTTTTCTCCGAGCGCGGGCCCTTTGGTGGACACAGTCAGGCTGCCATCAGCATATCAATGCAGGCTCTTTTTTTCTTCTCCAACAGAAGGCTTGGACAAACTTAACATGCTTTCAGCACTGTATCAATAACACTTTGTTGCAGAGCAGAGCTGTGTTAAAAGACGTTTCTAGATACTGAGAGGCGACAAGGCTTTCTGTGCTCGGCTGGTGAAGAATTGATCGAGAACGGGTTATAGTCCATCATATAAAGACATAAATAAGAAGGCATAAAGTTCAAAGACCTCATTCTTGAGAATGTGATGATTTAAATTGAAGTATGATCTACTCATAGGTCCTACAAATCTCACTTCTGGTTTTACTTTGTGTCATTGAACCAAGTGGGCTGGTCTGAGTTGCTGTACCTCTGGTAGCTTAGAGGCCATTGATGCCGGGCGGTCGGCTCAGCCAACGCCAGGAGTCTTGGGCAGCTGCTACTCCCATTCAACCCAAACGTAGCACAAAGTCTCACTGTGGGCTAATTGGCTCATCCTGGTGTGGGAACGATTCGCACTAGTGTTTGCTCAATCATCCTTTGATTTGTTTGGTGTGTGGGTAAAGGAAAGAACAAAGAGGGGAAATGTAAATCTATTGAGGCAGCGTCAAAAAAAATATAAGCTCAGACATTTCTTTTCGATTGTGAGCCATTTGAATGCAAAGAGTTCAGGCTCAGTATTATTGTACCCATATGTTACAGTGGCTATTGTACAAATGAAATATGGTCCCTCTTAAGAGGAAATTACACAAAACTCACTTCCCTTGTTGAGACTGCAAAGGAAATGTGAAAACAGTTTAGACTCAATGACGCATCTTGAGGCCAGTGTGAACCAGTGATGCTTATTGTCCTCTATGGATTTTCTTATTTAAGACGATTAAAACACCCTTAAATCTGTGACATTCTAAATTAAATCTTAAATAATATTGTTATGTCGTTATTGTCAGCATTGTCTTATTTCTTTTGTCTTCACGTGTTCGTGTAGTAAGAACGTAGGCAGCCAGCGAACTGTTACCTCTGTGTAACCAGGCTGGGTCGCAGCCTATCTTCAGCGTTCATTGGACAAATGAGTTGCAAACCTTGGTTGTTGCAAAACAACAGTGCTAACTACTGTTCGCACTGAAGTGCAGCCTTATAGCCGGAAGGTAGTTCATAAAAAAAAAAAAAAAAAATCTCCAAAAATCACCATTCTGTCTCAGGACAACACAGAGACACACAGGACAAATAACATGGACTGTAGAGACAGAGATGTACGTAAGACAAGCTGCTTGTCTTTGGGATGGCTTCATTAAAAGATTTTGTGCAACCAAACAATAAGTGCTTGTTTTGATAAAGCAGATGGCCTAATTTAACTCAGTGTGACTGGCCTCTGTTGTTTGGATCAGAGAAAATACTCTGGAGGTTTCTTTACTGCCTTGCTTCTTCCGCGCACCCTGAACAGGACAGTGATAGCACTGCTTCGCTCTAGAGTCTGAACACCAAGCAGTTCTTCTGGTCAATGTATGGACTGAAGCCCAATCAGTGCGGATGGTGTGAAGTTCAGAGCCTGGTAGGTGTGAGCAGCAGCAGCCTGCTTCCTCCTGTCTTCGTGCTTCATCTTCACCAATGAATCATGCCTGCTACTTAATCTGAATTCCACTTCAATTAGATTTGCCTGAGTGTGTGTTAATCTGTCATGGAGTGTGTGGAAGATGTAGCCTGTAGCTGGTTTGTCAGGACAGTAGCTCTTTGTTATGGAGGTAAAAACTTTCTTTTTCCGTCTAATATTTTCCTGGGTTTTGTTTGACTGATTTGAGACCCTGAGCAGCCAGTGCTTCCTCAGTGTTCCCTCTTTGCTTCATCTCTGCCCTTCCCATTCCTCCCCTTCTCTCCCTCCAGTGACTTCCAGCTCATATACTGGAAGAGGAGGAGCAGACTCTGTGGGAAGCGAGGTTATGAAACAGGATCTAACATTCTGCTGACCCGAACTGATCGCAGTACCCTTCCGGTGACAGTGACAGGAATATGTTTGGCTTTGTTTAGCGGACACTAGAGTTTCAGTCTCTGTTTGGTGATATGACTCTACTTCGATTGAAAGACCGGTTGAGTGGACTGGGGGTTTTTTTCTCTCTCAATTGTGAAGTAAAATGTCAACCAGATGCTGTTGAAATACACTTTTTATCTGAAAGCCTTCATCAAGAGTCCAGACTCTGACGCGGTACAGGCATATTACAACTTGTCAAACATTTCATTCCTGGTTTGAGATTAATTGGTAGCACTTTATTTGATGGGGCGTGCATAAGACTGACATGATAAACATGACATAACATCTGTTATGAACATGAATGAGTCTTTATGAATGTCTCACTGTTGTCATGAAGTGTCATATGGTAAATAACTACACTTTTAATGCAAAGTTGCTTTAAAAGTTGCCTTGAAAGTCCATTAAAAGTGCCAACTTTGCATGATTTTGTAAGTAATGACACTTTAATGCAAAGTTGGCACTTTTAATGGACTTTCAAGGCAACTTTTAGTGCAACTTTGCATTAAAAGTGTCATTACTCTTGATGACAACAGTCACAGACATTCATAAAGACTACTTTATGTTCATGACATGTGTTATGTCATCTTTATGACGGTGTCATGTCAGTCTTATGCACACCCCATCAAATAAAGTGTTGCCTATTAATTTCATCGTGCATCTTTTTTGATTGATTTGATTTATAACATTATATTATAAAACAAGTTTTTTGATAAAGGTCATAGTTTTACACTTAGCAGCAAACTAGAGAATTGAGAACTTTTTATTTATCGAATTATGTCCATAGCCTCTTTCTGATATTTTTAAGACAGAAAAAATGTGTATCAAGAACTATACTGCTTGTAGACTCAAAACATTTGGATCTGTTGGATGAATTGGTGGGGAAACCCTATATCATTTTAGTATTTGACTTTCGGATCGGTGGAGCCAATAAAGACGTGATTGGTCAATTCCAGTCTGTGGTGTATTGATTGTTGCATCGCTGTGCCAATTTCTTAATGAATCTTTGTTTGTCTGTCTCGATGTCTGACACAGACTACAGATTAGCATCAGTCGTAAATATGTTTGTTTGCCAGAGTTAAGTAGAAACCTGAAGTTTCCTCTGCCAGATGAGGCGAATAAGGTCTTAATTTGAACTTTATTTGGAGAGACTTCAGCTTGAGACCTGGCTAGTGTTTCCTAGTAGATTCCACAGTGGAATGAGATGACACACTAAGATATTCCTCTGCTCATCCACACATGGTTCATTGTTGGTGCCATCCCATCAAGTCTATCTGCTCACAAGTCAGCTGTGTTTCCTCAAGAGTGGCCCTGAGGAAATGTGGCCGCCAGCAACTCTAATCTGTTTTTCTGTTGTCAAATCATATAATTCACAAACTAAAAGATTAGAAGTCGCATTCAGTGTTCTGGCCTAATGCAGATACTCTGTCACGTCTCCATGATTTAATCTAGAGACTGTTTTTGGCTAGGTAAATTAGGAGAAATATGATGGCGCGGTTTTCTTTCGTCTGTGAAGCTACTCCAAATCAGCGAGAGGCTCAGGCTTCAGAGCCTCTGCCTTGAATACTAACTCTGCAGAAAATGGGTCAATCAGCCTCTTCTGGAAAATCTCTGCTGCCTCCTATTCCCAAAGCATTACTAGAGAAGACTTTTTTGAAAGCACTCTTTTAGTAGTGGAAGGATGTCAACTTTTACTGGAGTAAAAATCTGTCGGCTGATTTCCTTTTCTCTTCCTCCTTTGCAGGCTGTCAGCATCAACAAGGCTATCAACACACAGGAGGTCGCTGTCAAAGAGAAGCATGCCAGAAATATCCTCACTTTGTGTGTGTGTTAGTGTGTGAAGGATGTGTTTGAAGAGAAGAGCTGTGTTTATTTCTATATGTGTGCAGAGGGTTACATTAGTGCACAACAACAAACTGTGTAGCCCCATATAGTTCATGTGGTTTTGCTGTGCAGCTGATATAAAAAAGCAGCATGCTGCACTTCTTTTTTTTACTTATTCATATCTCTCTTGGAGCATGTTAATATAGTCTATAATACAAACAGTTGTATATGTTTTTTTTAAAGATTGTTTGTTGTGATTTAATTCAGTTTATTCAGCTCCAATTCCCATCTCAAGGCAGTTTATGAGATAAACCGGTCCCAGTTATACAGAAACCTTTTGCAAATCCAGCTCAGATCAATCTAGGTTACTCAGTAGAATCAAATCATACAGTCAAAAGCATATAAAATTAAATTTCAATTACTTTTAGGGCCACAATAAATGAATGATTGATTGTCCTATTGACTTTTTCTGATGATTAATCAATTAATTGGGTAAAATAATTGGCATATTCTGCAACTGTAATCAAAGTTAATTGCAGCAAAAGATCCTGTCACTGACGGTGTCCAAAAAAGCAGCTCTGAGCTAAGAATATCTTCTTGATGGCTATTGATTGATTATTGAATCTGTCTCGGAAAAAAGCTCTTTAAAACTAAAGTGATAAATCAAGACTTTATCTGGGAAAGAAAGCCAAAGAAGCACATAAAGTTAATTATTGCAAATTCAAGCGATTAAATACAGCATCGCTTTGCTAGGTGAGCCATTTATGCAAAGAAGGTACACCTGGCCCAGAGTAGCAAAACCATTTGAATGTTTGACCTGTCAACAAAGTTTATATACCTCATTTATATGATCAGAATCCCACTATTGTGTACAAAGCTAAAAATAATCAACTTACATTGACAATAACGTTTTTCTTATAATCTTAAACTCCCTTCAGAGCAAAAGAAGTTAAAAAATATCCAAATCAAATGCAATGCCAAATATGAGTGACATCAACATTAGCACAAAACCATAGAACAATAGCAAGCTGAGTGAGCTGGTGGTCCTTGACTGCTGTTCCCACCATGCATCTTGGGGACCCATCACGAGAAGGGCGCCCACACTTTCTGGGCGGCCGTCAACCGGCTGCCTCTCTCCAGCAACGCCGTGCTCTGCTGGAAGTTCTGCCACGTCTTCCACAAGCTGCTGCGGGACGGACACCCCAACGTAAGAGCAGAGGACACGCAAACAGAGGGGAGAACGTCCGTGGTTTCTGCCTGCTACTTGTGCTGGAAATCTGTTTGTGTTTCCACCTACAGGTGATAAAGGACTCCATGAGGAACAAGGCAGATCTGGCGGATATGAGCAGGATGTGGGTAAGCAACTGCACTGAGATGATTGTTCTTATGTCATGCAAAGATCTACGGCAAGCTGTCACAAGTTGGGGGAATTCGGCCTTAAGCCATGACGGGGTTTAATCATCTGCTGAATTTCTGTTTGATCTTTAAAACACAGGTGATTACATCCATGAAGTACAGGAGACTAATCGTTTACTCAAGTAGCTGAAATCTCCCTTTATCAAGTCCTTAATTCAGCTTTTAACTTGTCATTCTGTAAAGAATTTAATCTGCGGTTACCTGGAGCATAGATAATAATCCTGAAAATAATTAATGTGGTAATAATATGCGACCATTTCAAAAGACATCAGGCTATAGCACAGTTTTGTTTGTAAAATTTTAGTTGCATAAAATTTTGCCGAACAGTTTTCAATCCCTTTAACCATGAAATAAAAAAAAATTTCTCTTCTGTTATGCAGAAAAGCTAAAATGCTGAGTATCACTTCATTTTATCTAGACTTTTGATCTAGGTTTGGCTGTTATCTGTACATTTTGTAAAAGAAAGCTGCAAAAAATTAATTTACACAATCTAAAATTATATATTTAGATTTCAGCTGCTCAAAGTGGGAACTGAAACTTTTCTTGCTTTCAGTACAAAAAAAAGTAGCCAAATTTGTATATTTCTGTTTATAAAAGGTTAGTTTGCCTCAGAAGGTTCTTGTTCCTGCAGTTTAAAACATTTGATTCGAGTGACTATACTGCTTACCGCAGGCTTGCCTGACAGTAAGCTGGAGCAGAGAAGTTTACACTAAACGTCAGGATTTCATATGGACTGAAAGACACATTGATTTCTCCTGTTGCTAAAGTATGCTTGCCAGCAGATCAATGATTTCAGATTTACATTAATTTGCAAACAGTGCATTTCAGTTGATAATTATGCAGTAATGTGGACACTTTACTTAGAAAACACTTTGTCACATCAAAGTGGAAATTGTGTTTCTTATTATATTCAAACTGCATTAGGGAATAGCAGATTTTACAGAAGGATTTCTTCTATTTGGAAACAGAATTTATTCTTATCAGCTCAGCTGGTTTGGTTCATTAAAGGTTTAATAAAAGATCCAGAAATCCACAGGAGCAAGAATTTCATTAATTGACTTCCGAATAGTTATTAATGTCTATGTTTATCTTTGCACCTTCATCCCCGACGTAACTAAATGAACATTTGAACTGTTTGTCTTAATGATGAAAGTTGGACAGAAATTGAATTAAATGCTTTCCTTTTTTAGGTCTCTCTTAAATTTTAATAACAAACCAAGAAACATAAGTTGAAATTATTTCAACAGGGTGAAATGACATAAATAGTAATTTATTGGATGATGCTACAGATGTAAGAGGATTAGGTGAAAAAATAAGTTCATACTTCTATCCATTCCTGTGAATGGATAGAAGTTGCTTTTGTTTTAAATTTATTTTATATGTATAAAGCTTTATTTAGTCTTTTATTGCTCTACATTCAATGAAGTCAAACTAAATAACTATAGCACAATCATTCAAGCCTTTCTTCAGACGTTTTGTTGAGTTACAGCCTTCAATGTATCCTTTCAGGTCTTTATATGATGGACTAACACACATTACTGCATAATTATCAACTGAAATGGAATAATAATACAATAATTTCTTCAAAACTATCTATCCAGTTCTGAACTAACTATCCAGTGTAAACAGCTGTTTCTTGAAGTCGTATAATTACTAACTACAGTCCTTTTGATGTAATTCATCATTAAGATGTTTCATGAAAACCTCTAGGGGTTTTACTTTGAGAACATTAGTGAACAAACAGCATCAGGATACCAAGGAGAGAATGTTTTGTGGCTCTGAGTGCAATTGAATCCGTTATCTGAAAAGAAGAAGCTAAACTACCCAGTCGAAGGTCAGACCTGAATCCAAATGAAAATCTGCTGCAAGACTTGAAAATGTGTCTTCACAAGGCTCTAAATTCCTTCTAACTGAAATTGCAAGAAGTCTCTTGATGCACAAACAGACACGGACCAAAATACTTAGAGCTGTTATTGCAAGAAGGCACACAGTTAGAGTCTGACTTTTATGTTTAACCAGTCAGTTCTGCACCATTTCATGGTTGTTATTCCCAGAAATTCCCACCAAAGTTTTTGATTGAAAGTCACAGTAAGCAAGAAGCATGTTGATGAGAGCAGATCACTGTTAAATGTTAGTTTGCAGCCATCAGCAGTGTGAAAGACAGTTGAGGACAAGAACTGTGTGATTATGATCATCAGAGCGCCCTCGTTTTGTGGTTAACACGCTGACATTTACAGAGGCTCGGAGGGCTTCTTCTTCAGCAGTCGAGCCTTCAGAGCTCATTAAACATTATTGGAGGAGCGTACTTCATGTAGATGACGTTCTTTAATTTTAATAGCGTTTGCGTTGTCCATTTAAGTCGTTCACCACAACATCTCGGGTAAATAGTTTATTGGTCAAACTTGTTTGAAGTGAAATCTTATTTCGCCACATTTATGGTGCAAGCCTGAGAAGCAGCGAGCTGGGCGGAGGCCTTTCTCGCTCTGTACTGACTCAGTTTCTGCTGATGTCACCCGGCAGCTGGAGGATACAGGAAGTGGGGTTGCTGTGACCAGGGCTGCGGCGTCATGTTTCTGGTTGTTTCACTCTCACACTCTCCCAGGCAAATAGTTGAGGATGCTGAACTATTTCCTCCTAGGCAGACCAGTTGCAGCAGGAGTTACTCCCACCTTGCTTATATAGCTGATGTGTGTATATATATATATATATATAAAAAAAGAATACATTTTTAAAATTCTTTCCTTTCTCATCTCTTCTCAGGGTCATCTGAGTGAAGGCTATGGGAAGCTGTGCAGCATCTACCTCAAACTGCTCATCACCAAAATGGAGTTTCACATTAAAGTGAGTCGGCCGGCCAATAAAACTGAGCGTCAGCCTCCTCCATCCCCCTTTCCTCTTCCCTTGTAATCTTTTCCCTAGACCCTCCTCCTGTGGGGGGAAATTCCAGCTTACTCATTATTATCCTTTGAAGAATCAGTAATGAAGCACTTTTATGAGACAGCTGAGCAGAGGCGTGGAGGTGACATGGGATACTGCTGCTGCTTGCTCTCATGAAGCCGGATTCTTAGCCACGACTGAAGGCAGTAAATCGACTGTCTGACATCTAAGCTCCTTCACTCTCATTTCTGTTGACAGATTGTTATAAATTTTGTCGCACACCTTCAAACCATCATGGGCGTAGATCTGTGGGCATTGCTGTGGGCTGGACGCATTTTCCAGTGTCATCTTTGTGGACTGACGTGTAACCTGACACACTTGTTGTTGTGACTAAATAATTGACAAAGTGCCAATGAGCATTCTGATCAAGTAATCATTATGCATCAACAGTAGAAATAATGCAAAGGAGGACATTATTCATAAACCGAAGTGTAGGAATGTGAATTATTTCAGATATCTGTGAGGTCTGAGCGTTCCATTGAGCCTTACTGTTATCTGCTGAAAGTCTTGCTCTCTTGCAGCCAGAATGAACTGCAGAAAGGTCTCGACGTGTCCTAGAAAATAGCTTTATTTTAGATGTTTTCTCACAGCTCTGTGCTTCCTTTCACTATTAAACACCTAAACAATAATGTGAGTTCACAGATTTGAAAAAATGTTTTTAATTTTCCGCCAAACTCGAGTCTTGTGCACTTCCAGTTAATAGCATATTTCTCAGTGCGCCTCTGCTTTTTATAATTTTTACATTGATTAGTGGCGACTGCGGTAGGAGTTAATGTTTTTTTTTTTTTTTTTTTTAATTCGATTGTTGTTTTTAAACATGAAGACAGGGTTTCCCTCAGTGTATGATAAGCCTGGTGGGCCACCAGGCTTTACTTGTGCCCCCACCAGGCATTAGCATTGCTGATTTATTAGTTTTCTTTTTTTTAAATGATCGTCTTTTTTTAAGACTTTATAGTTGGTGTTTAGGCATTAATCTTCCATTCTTCCAAAAATGCATATCAAATGATATTTTCAAAGTTCCTGTCAACTTTAAACATTTTTTAACTCAAAAACACTGCGAGTGGCTGGATGACTGCCATAGCGCCCTGAGCACCGGGCTTGGGAAGTTTTCCCTGAGTTGAGCACATATCATTCAAAAGCAGCACAGAGGTGTACATTTCTTATGTTTACCACATAGGAAGTCACCATTTAATCTTTAATGAAGCTACTGGTGGTCAAAGTTGTCAGATTCTGTCAGTAAATTGTATCAAATGGATGTCTGGACTATGCGGTTTGAGTTCAAAGCTCGGTTTTTTGTCCCATTCTGTTTCAGAACCCTCGTTTCCCCGGCAACCTGCAGATGTCGAACAGGCAGCTCGACGAGGCGGGAGAGAACGACGTCAACAACTTGTGAGTGTGGCATGCTGCTGCTGCTCTGGTTACCTCAGCTTACTGGTGGATTTAACTGGTTGAGCTCCAGGATGGTTGTGTTTTAATGGTGCCTCCACACGAGTGTGGATAAGCTAAGCTTCATTCAAAACCTGACAGTAAATGATTAATAAATCAGCTAAAGCTAATCACGATGATCAGTGGTTAATAAATAAACAGAAATAGTTCTGATAATAACCAGAAAGCTGGAATATTACACGTATTATATTCCAGGTGGGATAAATTATGAACTTTCTTCATCTGCAGCTTCCAGCTCACGGTGGAGATGTTTGACTACCTGGAGTGTGAGCTCAACCTCTTTCTTGGAGGTGAGTTTTTCTGCTCCATAGGACCAGCTACCTCTATGTTAAGTACACACACACACACACACACACACAGATACTCTCTGACAGACAGGGATATGTGTGATATACACAATGGTGTTCTGCGGCCCTTTTGTTGCCTGGTTGAGTCACCTGAGGTTCATGTCTGCCGAAGCAGCGGAGCGGGTTAAAAATAGACTGAAGGAGGTGACTGGGAGAGCAAATTCATCCACCAGTCATAAAAGATGCTTATTACTACTCGTCCTCATGATGCCGTGCAGCCGCCTCCAGAGCCACCGCCTCCACCTTTCCAAGCAAACTAGATTAGCTGCAAATCACTTCACTGGTCCGTCTCTTTTATTGGTTCTATGTCTTTCAACATCGGATACAAGGGATCCTCAAAACCAGGCCTCTTGGACTGATGTCCTGCTACTTTTAGATGTGTCTCTGCTTCAACACATTATTTTGTAGATCCACTTCTAGCACCACTGTAAACACATCTCTCACAAATCCATTTTTGAAAAAGCCTGAGATCCCTGGAAGTCAGAGTTCTAACATGAAAGCTGTGCCAATAATAACTCCACTCATTCATTGTTAATACATTTCAGACTGGAACTGTGTGGTTCATGTTAGTCCATGCTCTGCTGTTGTGTGTTTGTTTTTTGTTTTTTTTTAAAGCGTAACGTCATGTGAAAAGTGTGTGTGTTGAGCAGCAGTCAGGAAACCACGCCTGCGTCGC
The DNA here is from genome assembly GCA_903067095.1 of Girardinus metallicus. Taxonomy (NCBI): domain Eukaryota; kingdom Metazoa; phylum Chordata; class Actinopteri; order Cyprinodontiformes; family Poeciliidae; genus Girardinus; species Girardinus metallicus. The sequence continues at coordinate 18,020 of CAEGAE010023382.1, read as the reverse complement.
TCTAAGGCTCTCATGGCCCGACGCCGTAATGATGGAGGCAGAAACTGAGTCAGACAATCCTGACTCTGTTCAGGTTGTCGCGCCCTCGCCGCTCCATTTAAAACTCCTTTCCTGTTTTCCGTCTTTGAAACAACTCTGGGCCATGACCGCGGTTTTCAGACACTCCAGTGCAGTTGAAGGGATGATGTTTGTTTTCGGAGTGTGCTTGTTGATTGTTGTCACGGGTCCTCTCCTCTGCAGTGTTCAACTCTCTGGACATGTCTCGGTCTGTGTCGGTGACAGCGGCCGGTCAGTGTCGCTTGGCTCCCCTCATCCAGGTCATCCTGGACTGCAGCCATCTGTACGACTACACCGTCAAGCTGCTGTTCAAGCTGCACTCCTGTGAGTCACACACCTCTGCTGGGCAAACCGCACCACCATCAAAACCCATCTGAATATTGGTTCCATTTTCTTTGACCTTTCTTGGTCTGGAAAGCGTGTTCTGTCTTAAAAAAAAACTTTGATCAACTGAGTTTGTTGGATTATTTGGTTCCTTCATGAATACAGGTCAGTAAAAGAAAAGGTAGCATTTTATTTGAAGGGGTGTGCATAAGACGGACATGACACTGTCATAAACATGACATAACACCTGTTATGAACATGGAGGAGTCTTCATGAATGGCTATGACTGTTGTCAGGAAGTGTCATCGGTAAATAATGGCATTTTTTTCTGCGAAGTTGTACTAAAGGTTTCATTAAAACTCCATTAAAAGTGTCAACTTTGCATTAAAAATGTCTATTTACTAATTACATCTAAGATTACATCTGCAGCAGAAACTATCGGACAGTAGAATATGTTTTCTTTTTTACTTGATTATTTTAGCAGAGTTGCAGATAAAATGGTTTCTGGTTGCCTGATCGTATGACTCTGTTTTTACTGTCAATAAACTTCAAGGCAGGTTTGTGGTCTTTAAAGTTGTGGCTGTTTGGATCTATGATTAAAATGAACACATTTGCTCTGTTTGGAGAAGACAGGCTTATAACTACAGAATATTTCAATGCAATTCTTGTTAATCATAATCAAATATAGCAGAAAAACTTCAATATTTGACTATGTAAATTCCTGTTTGAAAGGTTTTCTTTATATATGAACACAAAACAAATGTGGACTCAAGGTTGTTGTTTTATATATATATATATATATATATATACACACACACACACACACATATCTTGTCCTGCCTAATATTGTCTTGACTCTTGAGCTGAATGTATTGATGCAATGTTGGTGATAAACATCAGATTTGCTGAGACAGATTTAGGCTTTTTAAAGATATTTGTGTGCCACCAAGTGTCCAGAGCTCCTCACAGATGTTCAAGTTGTTTGAAATAAGTTCTCAAACTAATTTTTGAAATCTGAGAGACTTGAAAGACCGATACTTTTTTCTGACAAGCGTCGCTTTTGAAATCTCCCCAAATTCACCCTGAAGCACCAAAACATCCAGCTCAGTATCAAGCTGAATCTTTTCTATTCTGACACCGGCGCTTTTATCGTTCCAGCTTTAAAGTGTTTTGTTATTCTTGGCTGCTGTCAAACACGTTTTACGTGTTCAGACGATTTTATGGTGAAGCTGTATATTTTCCTACGCTGAGCACAGAGCTGTTTGTGTTTGCAGGCCTTCCAGCCGACACGCTCCAGGGCCACAGAGATCGCTTCCAGGAGCAGTTTAAGAAGTACGACGTTCCCTCAGAGCCGCACAGAAGCCGTTCCTCAAAGTATCACCCTGTGTTCACGCATCCTCTCTTGTTTCAGGCTGAAGAGTCTCTTCTATCGCTCCAGTAACTTGCAGTATTTCAAGAGGCTTATTCAGATCCCACAGTTGCCTGAGGTTTGGATGACTCCGACCGCCTTTTATGCCTAATACTCCCACTGCTGTGGTTGCTGATTCACTTTGTGTTGCTCAACTAATTGAGCAACACAAAACAACTACTTGAGCAACAGCAGCATGTTTACCTCATGTGTGTAAATGTTGTCATCAGTCCTGTCGGGACAGGCTGCGCATCTAAAACTGAGCCATACGTTTAGTTTCCTCTGTTTAAATTTTGAGTACTTTTCTGCAAGCAGCTTTTAATGAAACACACTGATCAGGTTTGCGATTCTTGCAGAACCCGCCAAACTTCCTGCGTGCGTCCGCGCTGTCGGAGCACATCAGCCCCGTGGTCGTGATCCCCGCCGAGTCGTCTTCTCCCGAGTCGGAACACATGGTGGAAACGGAGGACCTGGTGGACACGGACGTCCCGTCCCTGCCGGTAAAACCCTCTGCAGTCCTGGATTTAATTCATGGTTCCTGGCCTTTAGTAAATCTCCTGTAACTTTGACATACCCTTATATTCAAATTCAAAAATAATTTATTAGGTTTTGAGTCGTAGTAACGGTATCATTTGAAATGATACTCAGATTCTTACAGTTCCTCTTGTTTCCACGGTTACGCATTTTACAACTGTCTGAAAGTGAAAAAGTAAGAGCAAAAACTCTTCCAAAAACTCTGCCTTGTTGCATTTACTCCACACAAGAAGAAATGATTAATATTTCCCTAAATAGTAAAACTTTCTCTAAAATTAACACCAGGTTTGTTTTCTCTTCCCAGGCTCCCTCTGAGGTTAAGTTTGATGACCTGTTTGGCACTTCAGCTGCCATCGATCCGTTCAACTTCAACAGCCAGAACGGCATGCGCAAAGACGACAAGTGAGTTTCATAAATACACTTTATGAACTTTGCTGTAACCATATTTCTAATTGTGACACCTTGATTGGTGCTTGTCATGAGTTTGGTCAGATTAATGTGCCTTTTCAATTTGCGGGATTTTGGTTTGGGTTTTTTATTCAGTTGCTGGGAAAAGAATAGGAATGTGATTATCGTTGTGTATTTGTGTTCAGTCCCTCTGAGTTGATACGGATCCTCCTTCAGTCTCTAGAATCTGAAATGTTTGCTTATTTTTCTATGCATAGTAGCTGAAGATAAGTCAGTCCAGATGGAGAGCGTCCAATAACATAAATTTTCTCATTTTGCTACAACCCCTCAGCTTTGACTGGACCGTTCTAACACAGGACTTGATCTTAATGATCAAAATCTAACACTTTGATCGAAGTGAAGCTTGTCTCTTCCAGTTATTTATTTTTTTTCTGTATTTAGCTCCTTCCATTGCCCATCAACTCTGACCAACTTCTAAAGAACAATCCCAGAGCATCATGCTGCCACCACCATGTTTCACTGTAGATATGCTGTTTTTAGGAAAGTGTTAAGAGTTCTCATCTCACTGGAAAACCATCTTCAAAATATTTGCTTTGTCCCCAAAATGGCTTTAGTGGAACAACTTGTGGCTTTTTTTTTTTTTTTTTTGGTTGTTTCACTTGCCTGGCTTTTCGGTTTAGGTGGTCGGGTTTGAATGGTTTGGATTGAATGGTCCTCTGTGAGATGTTCACAGTTTTTGTTTTATAGCATAACTCTGCTTTAAGATTCTCCTCTCCTCTTTCTTCCTGACCTGTTGTCTGTTGTCTTCCTTGTCCTTCATGCTGCTGTTTGTTCTTGAACAAATAACTGAGAACTTCACAGAACATCTGGGATTTATACTGATATTCAACTAATCACAAGCAGACTATATTTACTGACTTCTGAAAGCGAGGTGGTTGCCCAGGATTTTCTTCAGATGTATCAGAGTAGTAGAGTAGAGGGGAATGCTCTCCACAATTGTCTGGTTTTTATTTGTAAAAATTATTCACTATGCTGTGTTGGTCTGTAGCATAAAATCCCAATAAAATGTGTTTGATTTTGTGGTTAAGTGACAATATATAAAAACGTTCGATATTAATATATAAAAACGTTCGATATTATAGTTAGACAAGGCGATCCACATAAGCCAAATTATGTTTCTGTTGAGAGGTTTAACAGTTTGTTTGTATGTATCAACTGTGAATATTGTGATTCCAGTTTGTTCCTCTATCTGTGTTCCTCAGAGACCGTCTGATCGAGCAGCTGACGAGGGAGATCCAGGCCCTCAAGGAGGAGCTGGAATCTTTCCGACTGGAGGTAAGGATCAGAGGAACGTCCTCCTTACTTCTGTTCTCTGCCTTGTTTTTGACCCGGCCCGCTGTCTCGTTTGCCACCAGAGCGGCCGGCTGTGTCAGGCTCTGAGGGGCCGCGCCAACGAGCTGGAGGCGGAGCTCGCCGAACAGAGCCACCTGAGGCTGCAGGCCGCAGGCGAGAGCGAGTTCCTGAAGGCAGAGCTGGACGACCTGCGGCGGGCCAGGGAGGACACGGAGAAGGAGCAGCGGAGCCTGACGGAAATCGAGAGTGAGGCGGCTTTTATTTCTGTACAACAGCTCAGGCGCTCTTCGCGTTTTCACACCTGACAGTCCGATAGACTCGGTTTAATCAGGTACCAAAATTGCAACATTTGCTACATTTTCAGCCGGTGCGGTTCACTTTCACGTGAAAGTGAACCACCAAGAACCACTTGAGGAAACGACATAAGAACCTTTGAAGAAGACATAATTGCAACTTCCTTCTTCACAAAATGTAAACAAAAATGGAATGCTGTCAGATTTTGCAGCTGCAGGATTTCTTTTATTTCTTTGTTAATCCATTTCTCCTTCTTGCACTAGACTTACATGTTTGCTTGTTTGTTTGTTTTTTTTTATTTTTTATTTACCCAGAATTCCCTACTCTACAATTAACTTCTAACTTAGTATATGCATTCGAACTGCTCCAGAGTTCACTTTAATCAAACATGCTTATAGGCAGATTAGAGTTTGCTTATTTGATCCGCATCAGAGTTTGTTTGTGCATTCACATCTCAACAAACAAATCAAACTTTCTATGCAAACGAAATAAGAAATAAAATGGACTAAACAGGGCTGGTGTGAATGCACCCTAACCGCTGACCTTCATTTAGTCTTGAACTATGTTGCAAAGAAAAATAGACAAAAATGCCTCGAATGTGCTGTGCTACGATGTATTGCGGAAAGGTAATAATAATGTAGGCCACTTTTGTCAGAATTTAATATATGAGAAACATAAATAAAATGAGCTAAAACAATGATATGATATATTACTTTATGTACAGCAAGGAAGTGAATGGTACGGCTGCTAATGTTTTTCTAAGCTTTCTGTGTCCGTTTCTGTCTCTCCCAGGAAAAGCTCAGGCCAACGAGCAGCGCTACACCAAGCTGAAGGAGAAATACACAGAACTGGTTCAGAGTCATGCAGACCTGCTGAGGAAGGTGAGGAGGACCCCGTCTCCAGATCCCTCCGTGTCCTTGTTGCAGCTCACAATGCTTCAGAGTCTGGTCCCGTGCTGTTTTGTGCAGAACGCAGAGGTCACCCGGCAGATGACAGTGGCCCGGGCAGCTCAGGATGAGGTGGAGGAGGTCCGGAGGGAGATGCAGGAGAAGGTGAAGAGCGCGCAGGAGGCTGCGGACAGACAAGTGAGGACCACAGAAAATGTTTTTGTGCCCCCTTTTTTTTTTTTTTTTCATAAAGTCATCCGGCTACAAAGTGACCCAAGCGACAAAGTTTGAAATCTGAAGCGTCATGACTCCTTTTGTCGTTCAGGAGAGGGAACAGGTGAAGCAGCTTCAGGAGCTGCAGAGAGAGCTGGTTTCCACCCAGACAGAACTGGACTTCCTGAAGACCACCATGGCCTCATCCCAGCAGGTCAGTCTCAGCAGCTGCCAGGAACAAAGATGGGAGATCTTGATGATTTGCTAATGATTCTGATCGATCTGTAAATAATCTAAACCTTTAATAATCGAATTTGCGGCAACATTTTCACCATCAAAGTTTGGCATTTCTTCCGCAAACATGTCCTGCTTCAGACTGATTTTATGTATTTTTTTTTCTTATGTAATGGGGCTGCTATATTTGATCACCTCAAGTAAAAACAGCACAATTTCACATTATTATAGTTAAACTGAATGTCGCTGTCTAATTGCTCCTACATATAGTTGGCACGTGTTTTTCAAGTAATAATTTGCGTTACAGAAGGAATCTTTGATCATTTTCAGGCCTAGATCAGATCTGGGAAAAGAAAGCCAAGGCTTAAACATCTATAAAAACAAAACATAAAAAAGTTTAAAAAGAGAAGTTTTACAAGCAGAATAGAGGTATCCAATGTATAATCTGTTTAAACATTTACATTTAGTTTCAAGTAATCCACTCAAAATTTTGATTTTAAGGATTAAATATTCTGAAACAGATCTGATCAGAATAAACCAAACAAAAAGAAAAAAAAATGAAATAGCCCATTATCAGACACCTTGAACATTGCGCTTTCAGTATTGAACATACTGAAAGTTAAATTAAACTTGAAATTGTTGAAATTAGACCTGGAAATGTTTGTCAGCCAGGGCTCTTTACCGGATGTCTTACAGGTTTGATATCTGTTTCTACAAACCTGAGTAAAATCCTTAGCAGGATTATGTAGAACTCAGTTTCATCCTGAGGATCTAATTGGCCCAGGTGATGAGGTGTGTTGGAGCAGGGATGCATCAGAGTAGCTGGTTAATTATTCAGGATGCTTTGCTGACTCACACCCCTCGCGCTTCACTGACTGTAGTTTTACCTTAACTAGAGTGACAGGTGGACCTTTTTTAGCTTCCACATCATTCCTGTCCATGTGGCTGGAAATGTTTCTGAACAGAATGAGTTTATGTAGTTTGTAAAGTGCTGTAGCCTTTTTTTGTTTGTTTTTTTCAGCCAGCTGACTGGTCTCAATTCTCCACCATCCGTCTGGAGAAAACTCCAGTTGTTCTGCCACTTTCTCTGGGATCTCATTAAAAAAACTTACATTGAACCTGCTATTTTTAAAACCGTAGGCATTCCCTGATACCAGTAACAAGTCCGTTCCTAATAAGGACTCGCAGGATGACTAAGTCCTGACTGATGGTGATAACAATGACTATAAATGGGAGAACTGGACTTTTTGTAAGCTTTTGTTTGAAGGAAAGACATCATTAACCTTGACTGGAATCGATACCTGTATCATTTCGCAAGTTTAAATTCAGCCTTAGCAACTTTGTAAAGGTTGATTCTTTTGAAGAATCAACCTTTATTTTTTAGATTTGTGAATATTTTTGTTGTAACTCTAAAAGGAAGTGAATGTTTGTAGCAGACTGGCAGTAAAAAAGAAACAGTAAAATGTTCAAACTGTTGCTGATATGAGGCCACTTATGTGCTATAATGAGACATTTGGTTTCCAGAGCTGACATGTAGCTAAAAATAAAGATTTGGAGGGTGTGTGTGGGTGTGTGACTGAATTAGTGTATTAAATGAACTGTTTACTGGTTCCCCCCCCCCAGTTCTTTCCAAATAGTTTCTCAAATATTCACCTGATTTATTTTTTCTTTTCCCAGCCTTCCATTTGTGACATTCCCGTTTTGTATTCTGGTCTTATCAGCACTGCCACTCTTCCTGTCTCCATCTAATCCCTGTAGTCTGTTTTTAACGCAACTGACGTCTCTCCGCTCGTCTCCATCTCCTTTTCTTGTTCCTCTTGTTATAAAAGTGCTCTTCTTAACTTTGCTGTTTCTTGTTCCTTCCTCTTTTTCTACCGGACCCACTGACAACTCAGAGCGTAAGTTTTCTGTCCTTTTCTTTTTCCTGTAATTACATTTCATTTATTTTTAAATCTAAAGTTCTAGCATAAAAGATCAGCTACACTGTCATCACTGGTTTCACAACCTCAGCTTCCCACTTTGTCTTTGACCTCAACCCAAACCTCTCTGGAGTTTCCATGGCTCTCCACAAACCTCAAATCAAGGCAGCGTCACTCAAACTAGTGGCAAAAGCTGTCAGTGCATCCTTAAGAAGTCTTAAAATGTCTTAAATTCATTTAAAAATGGGCAAGATGGCCTCAAATATGTTTATCACAGATCTTTAATTTTGTCGTGGCTGCTTTGTTTAACCTCTTTTTTTTCTCTCTCCTGGGACTTTTCTGTCAGACATAAATTTGAGAGTGTATAAATCTTCATTGATTTCTGTGATTCGCAATTCACTGCTAACATATTTTTGCTAGCTAGCTTTTCTTGAGTCTATCATATCGCCAGCTGTCTGGATAAAGTTTGCATATTTCTGTGGAGATATAGGTCTTAAATTCCATTCATAATGGTCTTAAAAAGGTCTTAAATTTGAGTTTGTGAGACAGGCAAAAACCCTGTATAAAGTGTGTTTTCTAAGTGAGGTCGGACTACATCCTGGTGTTCTCCATCAGCTACATATCATCTGTCCTCCTGCATGAAAATCACCAGTCTGTCGCCTTCTTTCCCTCCATGATGCCGTGTTCGTGGACGCAGTCGAGCGAAGTGCTCGGCACACAGCTTGTCGCCCTGGAGTCGGAGAAAGCAGAGCTGGTGCAGACTTTGTCAAAGGTGGAAGCGGAGCTCGCGGTCCAGGGGGAGGAGCTCCAGCGAGTTCAGACCTCTCTGGCGACTGAGAGGGAAAGCGGAGTGAAGACGGCCGAGGCCCTGCAGAATCAGCTCAATGAGAAGGTCAGGAGTTGCTCTGGTGAACTGGAAGCATCATGTCGCTAATGGGCCCAGTCAAATATTTACCTCTGACCACAGGAGAGCAGGGAGCAGGCACTGGAGAGTGAGCTGGTGGCGGCTCGCTGGTCCAGCCTGCAGGGAGCCGTGGAGGAGGCAGAGCGGATCATCCAGGACTCTTTAGCTCAGATAGACGATCCGGCACACATCAGCTGCACCAGCTCTGCAGGTCAGGTTCATGCAGAGCTCAGCAGCGGCTCTGTCACTCATCGCGGACAGGCTCTCATTGTGTCCGTCCATTTCTGCAGACTATCTTGCGTCTAGATGCCAAGCCTCTTTAGACTCCATGGAGCGGCTACAGAGCGCCAGAGAGGCCTTCTTGGCCAACAACACAGGTGAGAAGCTGAAAGTGCTTAAATGCTTTTTGTTGGGGTTGATTTCAGCTTCTGAAAGCAGAGTTTTGTTTTTCATTGCCATCCCTGTCTAATAATGTCTCATCCATCCTTGTGCATGTCTCCTTGTTTCTCCATCCATTCATTTAATTTATTCATCCATCAGTTGATCTATGCCTGCATTGAAAATATATTTAATCCATCCATTAATAAATTATTTCATTTATCAATTTGAAATTCATCTGTCCATCCATGACATCATTTCATTATGGAAAAAAGAGAACTTCACTCCATATTGGATTGTAATTTTACAGAGCTACTTAAAGCTGCAGTATGTAATTTTTATAAAGAAAAATATGTTTTTAAATATTTGGTAAAACTGTCTCATACAGACATATTTGTCTTTAATAATCTGTGAATATATTGATCTCCTCTGCCTCCTTTATGTGATTCTACAGCCATCTGCAAAAATCCACCGCTCCCGGTCAAAAACAACCAATTAGATCCTAGAGGAACGTCTTAGCACTGTCAATCATGTTCTTGTATGCGCTGCTCAATGTGCTAAAGCCAGAAAAAGAAACTTACCTTTCCAGGAAAACTCTTTATCCATCGTCATTGGTAGACAAGCTAACAAACTTGAGCATTCATGACAGGCTCTGTTGTGGAGCACAGCTGTAAGTGTAGCAAAGAGCAAGGTTCAGGGTGTGAGCAGCACGTACATGAGGTGTGATTGACGGTGCTAAGACCCTCCTCCTGACTCTGACTGGTTGTTTCTGAGTTAAAAAAATTTTGATTTCTCAAAGTTGGCTCATGCTAGCCAACCAAGCAACAAGGGTTCTTTAAGGCTGAGCAGAATAACAGTTGTCCACAAACTCAGCATACTACAGAGAATAATTGTAGAAGTACAAACAATTTTCTGAAAACACCAAATTTCAGAATTTGGTGCTCTCACAGTTTTTATGGTTTTTAGAGACAATCAACTTATCCGCCAGCACAACTTTATCACCTCAGGGTCATTTAGAAGTTCAAGAGCAAAAGAATGAAAATGTACATTAATCGTATTCCATTGTAATTTTTTAGTATTACAATTACATGCTTTTCTGACTTTTAGCAGTCCTAATGCTGCACAAATATGGAATTTGAAATAAATATTGTTTATTAAATTTTTTCCCTCTGCCCACATCGTTCTTGGTGCAGCCGTGTTGGAGCTGGTGCGAGTGGTGACCCAGTGTGGCCACCTGGTGGGCGACACCATCGTTCAGGGCAGCGCCACCTCCCACATGGTTCCTGTGGAGCAAGCAGACGGTATGTGTGTGTGAATGTGTGTGTGTGTTGCAGTTGTGAGAGATGGATGGTGTCTCCTGATGTGAATCTGTGGGTGAGGCAGATGTTTACATGGCCTGACGTGTCTCTGAGGTTCTTTCTTCACAAGGGTTCTTTAAGGCTGAGCACAGTTGTGTTTTGTAATGTAATAGGCAGCACCGTCGCGACGCCCACGCACAACACACCGCACGTAGGGCATCAGGTGGCCGGGGGGGCACCATTAAATCTGGCCTGTGAAAAATCCTTATATTTAATCATAGTGACAACATGTTTAAAAAAAATAAAAAGAACTTAATAGAAAACTCCTCAGCAATACAAAAGCATCTATTTGCGGGTCTCCCCTGTGCTGCACCAAAGTGCAGAACCTCAGAGGACGCATCCAGACATGATCATCTTTTTATTGCTTCTTAATTTGTTAATCAAAGGCGTTTCTACAATGTTCACATTGCAGTCAGAAATGGCTTTTGGACGCGTTTCAGGCAAGAAGCTCCTAGCCTTGTAGCCGAGTAATGTTTTTTTTCCTCTCTTCAGACGGCGAGTCTAAACATGCCTGAACATAATAGATCTGTGGCTGGCAGCCATGACTTCACACCAAACACAAACGCAGAACTGAAACCGGACTGATGTCCAAATCTTCTGAGAAACTCAATGTAGAGTTTTCATTAACTTTAGTGATTGATTTTTTTTTAATTATTATTTTGACCACAAATGAAACTAGTCAAAAAATAAACAGAGTTCCTGAAAACTAGCAGGCAGCACAGTAAAACACTTATTCTCACTAACCGTTTTTGAAAGCAGATACTAATTCATAGGTTAAAATGCGCATTTCAATAACGTTCGATTCAATTCAGATTACATTAACTGCTCCCAAAGCACTGCTCATCTCCATCTCTTCTGGATTAATATGTAAGCACAAAATGATTAAGTCTTATACACTTTTGAGCTAACAATGAGGAGTATACATTGTTTGTAAGTTATATTCTTAATTTTATATGAAAACAAAAATATTTATTTTGTAATTATTGAGGAAGGGGCAGGTTTTCATGAGGTTTTTCTGCATCCTGCTCCCTGTCTCTCATGTAGATGAATTGTTACAAGAAGATGCTTTTGTACATTAGTGATGAAATGCGTTTTGTTGAGTGAATAAACTTATTGATTGATTGATGTAACATAATGATTTCTTCAGCTTCTGTCATCAATACAACTCCTCCTTATTCATGTTTTGTTTTTGTGTTTTTTTACCAAATATGTCTGGTATTGTTTTGTAAAATTTATTCCATTTAGGCTTCAACTTAACTCACTCATCCCGTTCCATAAATCTACCTCACACACTCCTCCATATTGTACAAACTGTTAAACTGAATCTCTGCCTCGGCCACCAAATATTTGTTGAACATTTGAAACAAATGAGCTGCTTTATATTTAACCTGATTCCATAATTTTAGTGTTTTTTGTTTTAAAAATAGTGAGTTTGTGTGTTCCCTGAAACCCATATTATGTAGTATTCTGATTGCTGTCCTTTGAAATATATGAAATGGTTATATTCTAAACATCCACACCATAACTCCATACCATAATCTAATACTGGAGATTAATAGAAAAGGAGCTAAGTTACATAAGAACTTGCCTGGTAGTTTTGATGGAACTTGATTCATTTTGGGATAGCAGCAGATTTTTTTTTGGTTCATAAACTTTATTTCAAATACTTTCTCCACTTCAGTATTATCAATTATTATTATTATTATTATTATTATTATTATTATTATTACTGTTATTTTATGGTCAGAATTAACAGAAAAAAAGCCACTAAAATAAATCTTTGATATTCTAATTTATTCCCTTATGTCACCAACTTCTGCCTAATTCTGCCTTGGGGGAACATTTTTTTATTTTTACTATTTGAGAAGCCGATCAGCAGTCAGACTCTAGCCGACTGATCAGTTCATCATTAACTGTCACACAATGAAGTGAACAGAGGATAAAAACTAAATGAAACCAGCATGTTGCCGTCCTCCACTCTGCATTTATCATGTCAGGATCTCTGCTGCTTTTTTCGTTCACATCTCTGAGACCGAAACATTGACCCGTCCGTCCTGCGTGTTCTGTTTTCGCTGCAGCGCTGTCGGAGAGCGTGAAGACGTGCGGATCAGAAGCTCTGGCTCTGCTGGGCCAGATGAAGCAGCAGGACAGCCTGGCAGCAGCCGACAGCAGCAAGCTGAGGGCAGCTCTGGAGGCCATCCTGACCACAGCGGAGGTCCGAGTCGCTCCGATTATCGAGCGCTAGATCTGATCAGCGTGTGTTGCTATACGTGTCTCATTCTCGCTCCAGAAGCTGCGCCCGCGGGGTTTGGAGCTGCAGCAGGGGGAGCTGGGAGATCTGGTGGAGCAGGAAATGGCTGCCACTTCGGCCGCCGTGGAGTCCGCAGCCGCCAGGATAGAGGTGAATGACTCCGCCTCGTCAGCCACCCCCGATTCACTTCAGAACGGTACTGACCGTTTTTCCCTCCTCTGTGCCTCTGTGTCCCGACAGGAAATGCTGAACAAGTCCCGAGCGGTTGATACAGGAATCAAGATGGAGGTCAACGAGAGGTAAATCTCAGATCAGAGGAAGATTGTCGAGCCTGCTGGGAGTTAATTTCTCTTTCAATAAACTGTGGGCCCTGAGACATAACTGGATTCATGCAGAGCTCATCATGAGCTGGGAGTAAAAGTTAGTTATTAGGCCCTCTGGTCTGAAACAGTTTAATCACATTTTACTTTTGAGTAAACAGCTTCAGCACCCAAATTACTGCTCAGAATGTAACATTGTATCAGAACAGTTAGTTAGTTAAAGTGGTTTTAAAAGCATTCTTCTAAGGTTGCAACAAAAAACTACCTAAAGCGTTTTTTGTAAACTAAAAGCGTCAATATTAAAGGGATAATAAGAAATACAACGTTAGCTATGAATCAGTCGTGTCTAGCAACACTGGGAGAACTGACATATTTTTTTATTCTTCCTCCCTTCAAATCAAGTATTTCTGCTGCATCCCTCACTGGGGTTTTAGTCTGGAGTGTTTCTCTAACACCTGCAGCAGGTCACCGTTCAAATTCTGTGCTCTGTCGCCCCCTGCAGGATCCTGGCTTCCTGCACAGAGCTGATGCAGGCAATCAAGGAGCTTATTTTGTCTTCGAAAGATCTGCAAAGGGACATTGTGGAGAGCGGACGGGTGAGTTTTACAGAGCTCAGTTGTATGGAATCTAATTTTATTGCTTTCCAAGCATTTGTGCGATTAAGAAAAGTTTCCACACATAATTTCATATTAAAGTTTTGAAAAAATCCAAATCAAAATTTCTGGGTAGAAATTTTGATTTCTATAAATATAAATACATACATTTATTTATAGTTAGACATTATTTACATTTGTGAGATCATAACTTAAGGTTTTGTCCGACTTGTCGATTGTTCTGGGTTTTGAACCCACTTGTAGATGAGCTCTCACTCAAAATAAATGAAAAGCCGATCATTTCCTGAAACGTTTCTAGCATCATTCCTCTCCCAGATCACACACTCAGTCAGTAGCGTAGAGTAATTCAACCCTGAATCAGGATAGCTGATCACAGATTGCAGTGTAAAGCTGACAAAGTTTAGAAATGCTTTTCGCTGAATTATGTTTGAACTGTTTTAAATCTGGGAATCAGAGTAGAAACTATAGGTTCTGAATTTAAAATGTTAAAGGAACCTTAAATAACTATCAGGATGTCAAATTATGTTTAAAATAAGACCAGATGGCAGCAACTAATTTTAATAGACTCTTAATTTTATGCAGTTGCTGCAATATAAGTTAATGGTTTTTTAATTTAATTGAATATAATTTGATTAAATTCTATTAAAGTTAATTTAATTACGTTTAATTTCAGGCTGTTCCTTTTAAACCCAGATATAAAGGAAGTGATAAATGTTTCACTGTGTAGCTGCTTTTGCTTTTCTGTCCACCAGGGGGCAGCCTCCATGAAGGAATTTTATGCGAAGAACTCCCGCTGGACGGAGGGCCTGATCTCTGCCTCCAAAGCCGTCGGATGGGGCGCCACTGTCATGGTGTAAGTATGAAAAGACTTCTGTCTGCTCAGACGGCAGTGTGGGCCGCTGGCCTCGTCCTGAGACTCCTAAATATGCAGAAGCTCATTCAGTCTATATTGAAACTAAGGTACTTAAATCACGTTACAAGTATGTTTAATCATTGACCTCGTCTATATCCCTCCGGTGCCACCAAAGTGCTCTTACAGCGCCCTCTGGTTCATTTTGAGCTAATTTAGTTGTTTGGTTCCCAGTGACGCTGCCGACATGGTGGTGCAGGGAAAAGGGAAGTTTGAGGAGCTGATGGTGTGCTCCCATGAAATCGCCGCTAGCACAGCACAGCTAGTGGCTGCTTCAAAGGTAAACAATCAAAACTCTCTTTTCCTTTTCTTCCTGCTTTCTGCACTTTTGTTTCTGTTGTTTTGTTGTCGTTTTTTTTTTTTTTTTCCAAATGCTTTTCACATTTGGATTCTTGTTGCTTGTTGTCAATATTGCCTCTCCTTTCCTGTAGGTGAAGGCAGATAAAGACAGCGCTAACCTGCACCGGCTGCAGCAGGCGTCGCGCGGCGTCACCCAGGCAACCGCCGCTGTTGTGGCCTCCACTAAGTCTGGGAAATCCCAGATTGAAGATACAGGTGAGAAGCAAGATGACGCCGTTTCTCACCGGCTTGCTTTTTATGAACTTATTCTTTTACTTTTCTAAATGAATGTCACAAAGTGGAGAAGATGGTCAGTCTTCATTTGTTTAAATGTGTGTCTAGAAACAATGGACTTCTCCAGCATGACTCTGACCCAGATCAAGCGACAAGAGATGGACGCACAGGTAACCTTGAGTAAAAATGAAACACTCGGAAAAAATCGAAGCAGAAATTTAACATCATTTGACTGCTTTTATTTAACAGAAAATTAAGCATTCCTGTTGTGGATACAGAGTACTTAGCAAAGATGTAGAATGTAGAGGTAATTTTATATAAACATGCTTATTGAGCTGAATAATTACGTGCATTAATTCAATAGAATCTTACAAAAAAAACAATCATACCAGATTTCTTTTCTTTCTGATTATTTTTTTTTCCCCCACACTTAAATGTTTCAGATCAAACAAATGTTAATATAATCCAAAAGCAACTTGAGTTACAAGCAAGAGACACTTTTCAAATTATTATTTCTTTTATTAAACAAAAACCTTCCCTAGCAAATTTTAAGTGCTGAAAATTGATGAGATTCACCCAAGAATGGCTCAAAAAAAAAAATAAATAAATACTAGCAGCCTAGTCAAAGTGTAGACTTGAGATCTTGCGCCATGACTTCAATGCTTGAAAACCCGCCAACGTGGCTGAAATAAAAACAACTTCCTTTTTGAGGTTCTCGTCGTTTCTCCTTGCAATAAGAAAGAAATCTGTAAGGGTCCTAACACTTCTTTTTTTGTTGTTGTTTCTAACTGCTGGAACAACAGAACTGAATTGCTAAAGAAATCCCGTTTGTCTTCAGGTTCTGGTTCTGGAGCTGGAGACCCGCCTGCAGAAGGAACGGGAGCGTCTGGGCGAGCTGAGGAAGAAGCATTACGAGCTGGCCGGTGTAGCAGAGGGCTGGGGCGAGGAAGAGGAAGGTGATGATTTAAAAAAAAAAGAAAACAACACAAGGGGGAACCACATTCCTGGGAAGATTCCTGGAAGTAATGTGGCTTAAATGTTTGGAATTTCTTCCTTTTCTTCCTCTGCAGGCACGGGATGAAACCCCCCTCCTGTTCATCCTCCTCCTCCACCCGTACACCTTCTCCTCTCCACCTCCTTTTATTTATAGACATGCTTCTCTGTTTTATTTTCCACCTTCCCTCACATTTATCTGCTTGTTATATCTAAGCCAAATGAAAAGGTGCTTCTTCTTTTTTCCAATCCCTCTCGCTTCTTCGTACACGCCAGCCAGAGTTCCACAGAGGTGCTGCGGCAGCAGGTGGGGGTCCGGATGGAGGAGCGCCGCCTCACTTGTCCGCTGCAACACCGTGTTTGTCTCCAGTCCCTGTATTAATGACTGCGCAGCATCGAGGAGTCGCACAGGATACAACACGAGCACAAGGGGCCCCAAACTCTCAGAGAGTGGGGGTGGATCACGGTGTCTCCACGTAGCTCAGCTGCTGCGCTGGCTCTTCTGTCCTCCGGTGTCTGATGCGCGCTACGTCACCAGCTGAATCAGCTGAAGGAGCTTTCTCCATGCAGTTGCTCTCCAGTTCCTTCCTCTTCTGTTTTCACTGTGACTTTTTTAAAGTCCGTACAGCTTCCGGGCTTTCTGCCTTCCACGTCCTCACCATTGTAACGACCGGGACTGTTAAGCTAAACGACTCACGTCCCTCCACTTTATTTTTAAAGGTCCTGTTTTACTGTACCGGATAAAAATAGTCAGCCTTACCGAGGGTGTGGACTGTCCGTCGTCGGAGCTTGGAGGTAGAGATTGCTGCACAAAACACTAGCAAGACGTTCTTTTTTTTTTTTTTTGCAATGTATTTATAAATCAGAATGATACAAAGTTTGATATTTCATTGACATTTAATGCATCGGTTCAGATCTGGGATCCAATCACGTGAAGAGATGAAGCGTGTTTTCAGGAACTTTCTGATCATTTAGAGGATTCTGCATATGAAGTATTTGTTTTTAAACATTTTATCACTGATCACCTCCACAGTACAAAACGTTGGTGCATTGACGGATTCCTTAAGACCATGTAGCTGTGGGCATAGACTATAAGCCATTTGTTGTTGCAAAGAGCTGTTTGCTTTTCTTTCTACACGACGATCCGGTGCACCTGAACGCCACGCGGCTTTTATTCCCATGTGTCTCTGGTCAGACGAAGGAAGCGACTCTTTAAGTTGGACTCTCCGAGAAGAGCAGGCGCTTTTATTTTTGTGTTTGTTTGTTTCCCTTTCTCGATTCTAGCCAACACCTTCTTACCTTCCTCCTGTGTGTTCACACCGATGATTCTGTGTCTTAACTCTCAGCCTCACTTGATGCTGTTGTTTTTTGTTTTTTTCTTTTTAACAGACGCTGCTTGGTTTGAATTAGATCATTTTTCTTCCACGTAAAGAGAAAACAGCGAGGTAGTCGGAAGAAAAATAGACACATTTCTATTGCCATCTGCTGCTCCAACCAGGTTAAAGCAAGCATCATTTACTGTACTGTTACTTCCAGGTCGTTGTATTTAATCACAGTTTTAGCTGATTCCCCTGGAGAATAATATATAGTCCAAAAAAAAAAATGGACAGAAATCTCCTTACAGTGGTATCTCAAGTGTCTTGAAAGGTAAACGTGCACACACCTTGAGTGATGTTTTGGTTTTCACCCTTTATTCTTTGCTCAGATGCTTTTTATTGATTAACCTTTTTTATTTTATTCCTTTGGTCCCTTTATGATTTTGCGGTTTGTGTCTGTAGATCCACCAGCTCAGCCAGCCTTTTCAAACTGCCTCATAGTCAGAGACAGATACTCACATAGCAACATTGAAATATGTCTTTGTATGATAATATACTAAACCAATGTTGGTGGGTGTGTTTTTATTTTTCCAGTTTTTGAAATAAATACTTTGATTCATTAATACAGACTGACGACTGAATGTAGTGTCTCCCCCCCCCCCCCCCCCCCCCCCCCCACCACACCCCCCCCCCCCCCCGCCCTACCCCCCCCCCCCCACCCTCTCCTCCCTCTTTATCCACCGCTCCACAGCCACCAACACTCCATCCCCTC
>CAEGAE010023380.1:0-16734 GCA_903067095.1 Girardinus metallicus | reverse complement strand
GGTTCAATTCCTTTATGAAGAGTGTTGCTTGGGTGTCAATGTTTCCTACCACTAGGTGGTGTGTGGGTAGCTCGCCATCTTTCATCAGGTGAGTCAAGGGGGGAAGGAAAAAAAAACCTGACCTAAAAGGCCAGAACACACATATTAAGTTCATGTATAAATATTATACTTATATAAGCTAAATAGGGAGAAAATAAACAATTTAATACATAATTGTTATGTATTGATACCAATTTCATAAAAAATTGGAAAAGGGAAAAAAAAAAAAGAAATAACCGTTTTAAAAAGTGCACTTCACATTTCAAGTTCAAAATAAAGTAATTAGTAGTTGGTATAAACAACAACTAATAATAAATCAAGTCAATCAACTTATAAATGTTATCAAAGTAGCTACAAACAAAAATGTTGGCGAGTACCAGACTTCATTACTGCACCAGCATGAAATACAATAACAATCAAATAAATCATTAAAAATAATAAAATCTAAAGTTGAACAGGAAGTCTTCAACTATTAAAAGGCACGGCCCTGACCTCGGCATTAACACCGTGACCCTCTAAAGAACAATCAAACAAGTGGACTGAACTGACGTGAGCAACCGACCGTCAAGTCGGCAGCCAATGCCAACCGGCGGAGCGCCGCGAAAACAATTCCCCACTACATGTATAAATGATACCCACTCACCGTCGAATAGTGGACCCCTCCAAGGAGGTGGATAAAATGTTAACCTGTTCGACCATGAGGCCACGCCAGCCGCGAAAGAACCTGGCGAGCGCCACAACGGGGAAAAAAAAAAAAAAAAAAAAGTATTAAAGTATTAGCGGCGCCATTTGCAGACACGTCAAATCAGATGGACATCCAACACGCACCGCAGATCCCCAAGTTTTGGGGAGTAACGTATTCATTTATGAGTCGATGTAGGATGTCCAGATTGGTTTGTGAACAACCGACGCCACAACCAACAGTGAGCAGCAGCACAAGGGAGAAATACGGAAGCAGACATGAGGATCCCGGAACTTAAAGGGGCGGTTTGAAGGGAAGGTGATTGAGTAATTGCGGTCACGTGGGTTACACACTGCATTAACATATTTAACTCACAGGTATTTATTAAGAAAAACGTGCATCATTCAAAAGATATTCTTAAAAAAAAAAAAAATGAATTTCTTTCCTTAAATATCAGACATTTGGGGACTATGCAGTACATTTTACACATCGTTTGTATTTGTTCAATTTATTATGAGTTTTTATTAAAGTGGACCAAAATGTCCACTTTACCATGAGAGATGGAGGTAAATATATTCTCACTTAGACTGCGTCCTGGTTGAACCCATCCCCGCGTTTAACCACTGGTTTAAAAAGTTTGGATGCTACACAATACTTAAAAGCATTATTGACTAATCACAGACCAGGGATCATATTCCTGAGACTCTGTGACTTTAAACATTTGACTCAAACATGTTGACATAAAAAAAAAAAAGTGTCTAAACTGTAATATTCTTAAATTATTCTGCTAAAAAAAATTACCTTTTCAGGTTGCCCTTGGATAAGAAACATGCTGATGTTCTTAAAGCTTGCCTCCTCGGTCACATTTCAACTCTTGAAAACCCCATTTCAGAAAGTCTGAACTACCCCTTTACATTCAACAAAGATTCTAACAAAGCACTGCATTGCAACTGCTCATTTGGGAAGCTCCTGCTGTGACAGAAATGCCTGCATACAGGCTGGGGGATTTTCTTTGTGGATTGAGGATTTGGACACTTTCACTGTATTTTTATGGCACTACATCTGCTTTGTGAGGTAAATCAAAAAAGGGACATAAAATCTCACAACACAACTATAATATAGAACGTGGAATAAAAACCTTGGTCTTACACCCAAACCCTGAAATAGATGTGGTGAAGGAGACCACATGAATCATGTGTTTGGAACCTGGAGATAAAGTTCCCCCACTTGCCGTGCGTGCATTAATGTTTGTGAGGCCCCAACACGCCTGTGTTGGCTGGAACAGATAGACTCCAGTCTCCAGTGACCTTGAACGCAAATAAAGCCAAACAGTGCCCGAGTTATTTCTCATTTATAGCAGCACATGGGTCATTTGTTGAAAGTGTACACAGCTTTTAACTTGGTGACCGTAGGTGCCCCTCAACTGCTTCTTATACCCCGCAGTGAAAGACTGCATATCATGTGCTTTGCTGCTACATACTTTCACCCTGTGTAAGACATCAGTGCAAACCAGAGCGTCTCCCTGAACTTTGAAGCTTCTTTCAAAGGTACATCAAAGCCAGGTAGAGTGCAGATACATGGACTACCTACCTCAGAGTTACACAGCCTTGTACACAGCATCTAGACCAGGGGTGCCCAAAGTCGGTCCTGGAGGGCCGGCATCCTGCATGTTTTAGTTCTCTCCCTGGTGGTAGTAACAACCTTTTCAACTTGTCAGTGTTCTTCTTAGGCCGTCTAATGAGCCATCATTTGATCCAGGTGCGTCAAACCAGAGAGGGAACTAAAACATGCAGGATGCTGCCCCTCAAGGACTGACTTTGGGCACCACTGATCTATACTATCAAAATCTATGTTTAAGCAAATTTTTTATAACAATTACATGAATGAAAGTTTCTCCTTCTGATACTGTGATTCTTTGTGCTTTTAGAACTACACATATTGTGCTGAAGTATTTGCATCCCGTTTAGCCTCTTCACATTGTGTTAAATTAAAACCTAACCCTCTAATATATTTTCTTAGTATTTTAAGTGATAACATTGTGAGGTGGGAGGGAAATGATTTGTGGCTTTTAAAGATTTTAAATCAACAAACTCTGCCCTAACATTGGTTGCAATTGTATCCCTGACATGTGCTTTGGTCATTTTTCTTCATGATGCTGTTTGTTCACTTATGTTTTCTGAGGCCTCCAAAGAACATCTGTGTGTAAATTTAGATTAAATTACATAGAGATGGACTGTATTTACTAATTAGGGATCTTCTGAAGGGAGTTGATTGCACTGCATTTTACTTAGGGGTTTCAGAGTAAACAGATTTTAGAAAAAAAAAAGCAGCATGGTACACTTTTCATCTTTTTATTAGTGAAATCATACAACAATCAACATTATTTTTTCATTCCACTTCATAATCATGTAGTTCTATATGTCAGTCTATTACATATTGTCGATGTGACGTTTGTTTTCTAGGAAAATGAATGTTATATACTATGTTTTTCAATTCATTTTAATTAATCAAGGGTGGGATTAATATGTTTGAGTAAGAACATAACATCTTAACAGAAGTCAAATCATATTTTCTCCTACTTTTCCAAAAACTGAGGTTTAAAAGCATATGCATGCTGCCCTTCAGTATGAAGATCATACAGCAGAAAAGGTTTGGTCTGTTTAATATTCAGAACAGTCACACCAAATAAGAGTTACTCATACTGAGGAAAGAGGTCGACTACTAAAAATGGCTCATGAGTATGTGGGAAATAAAGTTAAAAGACACAGGTCGTGATTTATTTAAGAGCTGCGTTTGTACCAGTATCAGTATGCAATATTCCAAGGTGAGAATGGCAGGATTTATAAGCCTCAAATACAGTGAGAGGAGAGTAAAAGAGTGGCTTAGGACACATAAAGCATCATTTTCACACATTAACTGGTCCCCATGGAGTTCAGAGCTCAACCCATTAAGAGCCATGGGGAAAGGCTGAAGACTTCATGTTGCAGTCTGCAGTCACCACTCATCAGTTCAGGGTCTATGCAGAGATATATACAACTCTGACATGGCCACAAGCCATTTAAAACTGGTCTGATTTTAAATGCTGTCTTTAAATGCTGTGTATAAATGGTTAAATCTGCCTCCATGTTGGGCATGTTGAAAGGGGATCGACATGGCGGCAATGCTGAGGTTCCCAGGCTCATAGACCAACACTGAAGTGATACAACATTATAAAACTGTTGAAAGCACAAGAATAACCTCAGTTTATTCATTTTAAATATCTTGTTTTATGCAGCAGATAGTCTGGCTCTGTTTGATTAACATGTTCTCTTATGCAGAGGGAGTTTCACATGACATGCCATTCTTATTTGTCACTGAACAAATAAGAATGGCATAAATGCATTTTCTGTCTCGAATGCATTTATGATGGCAATCTGAAGATTTAGTCAATAGCTTTTGTGTGAACCCCTTGGTTGAGAATGCAGTTTTTATAAAGAATAAAAAAAAAGACTTTTATTGTTCAAGGCAAATCTTGAACAAGCTAAGTAAAATTTATTGTTTTCTTTCATTTATTTTAGGCTATATCACAAAACAACATTGTGCTTTGTTTGTAGGATCTACAGATGTGAAAAAATAGACAACCATTAAGTATTCAGTTATTTCAAATGAAAGGCATCATAAATCCAATCTTATTTTTTATGTATTCCTGCAAGCGATTTAATTACTAGTAAACACAAAGATGTGCCTTGCTTTACTCACTAAATGAAATATATAAACACAACTGTGTATTCTTACTGTGGGAAGTGTTTGGAAACTACCCCCTTTTAACTGTTGTTATTTCCTTTGACTGAAATAACTTAATTGACGCACTGTTTGTAGCCATCTACTAGTTACTGAAGAACAGTGTCTCTGAGAGAGCAAAGGTTTCCTACCCCCACACCAACCATGAAAGCTAAACTTATAAGGTCTCTTTCTGTGTCCAAGCATGAACTTACACATAGTTGTCAGCAAGCGCCTGCAGCAAGTCTTACAATTACATTTTGGAGTTGTCTTAGCATCCCTTGAGGTGAACTTTATTGGATGATAAGACAGCCATGTTGATAGTTGTCCTCAAATGTTATTCAATCGCAGAATATTTTTGTGTGGTGGAACGGATGGTATTAAATTCTTTTTTTTTGGGTCTTCTTCAAATCCCTTACCAGACTCAAAAGCTGCGACAATTGTCTTTCTGAAGGCCTCAAACAGTTCTTTTGATCTCACCAAGGGGCTGACTCTCACTTTTACAGTTAGACGCAGGTCAAATTAAATATTTGAGGCTCAAATAGAACCAACCACCTTCAAAGTGCTAAGTAATAATGTTGCCAACTGATCTACTTTTGTGCTATTTAAATCTTTCAAGTGGTATCCTCTAAGTTATTCCTCAACTGAAATGGCATTTTTTTGCTACAAATTTCATAGTCATTTCTTCTTGTTTTACTATTTATCTGTATTAATTGAAATTTTCAGCATTATTAAAATTACTATTAATTCATAACAATTCATAACAGGCAGATTATGAGATGCATGTACTTCTTTGGTTCCTGAACAAGGGGATGTTATCTGCCAACAAGTTAACGTGTCCAGTTAGATTTTAGAGCTTTCTGGTGAGGCAGTGAAAACAAACAAATTGTTTTAGAAAATTAAGTCATCTGCATAAAAATTTAAAAGTGGAACAGGGTGGGTGACGTTAGTTATAGAGATCATAACTAATGAAATTCAGATAAGGGAATTTTACTGCAATGTTCTGAAATGTCAATTGGATTAGGCCAGTCTTTCCATCTACATCATTTTCTGAAATGTTTTTCTGTTAAACCTAATACATCACATTGTTGAAGAGATGAGTAAATAATGATGACTCTGATACAACTCAGAGGAGTTGTTTGGTCGGATGGTAGGATTTGTTCGAGATTAATCCAATGTGGCCTCATGTCTGACATTCACACTTTATCCTGTTGTGTAGCACAGGAAAAAATGTGAGTGTGGATCATATTCTTCACACAAAAATCAGTTTTAATCTTGGCAACCCTCTTAGACAGTCATAGCACCAGCGCCCTGGGAGATTACTCAGGTCACCCAAAATATTAAGCAATGTCACTGGATGTGACTTTAAATATATTAGAGTTTCTTTCTATGATTGTAAACATTGGTTCATTTGTTCATTTTAAAAATCCACCACATTTTTGGTATGTTTGTTTCCCCATTTAAAAACATTATCTACCAGTTTACAAGCACATTACTGTTACTACAAAATAAAATATATGAATATTCTTAACTTTTTGAGGTAAGTTTAAAGGAAGATGAAGTGAATAGCTGAAGCAGATTTAAAACCTACTGACTTTGTCTACATGAAGTCTACATTCCTAAGATGTGTAAAGTGTGTCCTTACACAGTTCTTTAATCTGATTCAACACAGGGCTGCCCTCAACTAATCGGCTTCTAATTATTTTGTCTTTGAATTTAAAATGAGAATCCCCATGGGACCTGGGTGGAGGTCGAAGAGAGCTGCAGCTGAGACCAATTTTCGTATCTCCCTGTTGTATCTGAGCTCACCCTCCAAAAAATAGTGGAGTAGTGAAATGTAGATTTCATCATGCATTTGGCGTTCCAGAACACAAAGAGACCCAGAGTCAGAAATGTGTTTCAAAGTCCCTAAGAGTTTATCTGTATTTGCTTGGAAATTGCCCCTACTTCTTGAAAATTACTGTCTCCCTGAACACATTATAGGTTATGTCTGCAGACAAAAACAAACCAGCTTCTCATTGACACTTTCCTCTGACAGGAAACGCGATGGAAGTCTGTCATTTCACTGCTGATTTGTTGCAATCTTTGCCATCATCAGAACAGATGTGCCAGTGAAACTATTTTCTCCAGAGACAGACTGTAGACTTTGCATATCCATCTTTAAGATTTGGGGTTCACCTTGACATTTCTAGCTAATAACACCAGCTGGTGGCTTTAGGGTTTTCAGGGCTTTACACATGTGCATAACACTTCTGTGACTGAGGCACTCATGATTTGATTGAGTCACTCAGTTCAGGATTACTGTCTAAAAACATCTATTCTATTGGCTTTATTGTATCATGTAGGAGTAAACACTTTCTCTGAGACACATATTTCATATCGTCACATCCAGTTTGGTTTATGGCTTTGTATTTTTAATTGTCACCAATGTAGAGCATAATTTCAGATTAAGTACAGAAGAAAAACACCAATCGTTCAGTCATACGGTTTTCCAATTTGACTACTTGATAAAAGTAGCCTCAGCTTACATCCTTTTTATTCGTTTTCTTTTGTATTGAACATGTCTTATTCTGTAAATTTTGAAAACGGAAGGAAAACTTATTTCAAGACACTTTTGTTTCTAAGTGTCTCAACCCGTTTTATCCCTGTGCTTTTATACACCACTGGCTATAAAAGTGCTGTTCCAGGAAGTGTCAAGAGTCATTTGCACTCTCTCCCTGGGTAACACTCCACGTAGTGCACGAATCCTATAAAGAGCAGCAGGAGATAACTGCTGTGCTCTTTCTGTTTTGGAGCATGTGAAGCCTACCTTTTGAGTTTTCTCCACTCTCAGCTTTGCATTGATACCATCTGGCAGGGAACAGAAAGTCGGTGATATGAGGGGAAGAGAAGGAGGGGAGGAGATTTCAGGCAGCACTCCGGTGTCTGATTAATCATGCTAATCAGTGATGAGAGGTTAGAAGTCCATTAACCCACTCTGAAACGCCGCAGTCTGCCATACTTCTGAAGGTTCAAACCTAGTGGAGCAGGAGCCACAGATGGGGAGTGCTAAAACTGGAACCTTGCTGAGGCAAACTGGAGAGTGAAACACCTGTGCTGATGATAAGGTGAAGACTGTTGACGAATGCATCCCAAACTTACGCCCCTGGAGGGTTAGCTACCTCAACGTAATAGAGCCGGGGACAGGAGATAAAGGGATAATGCCACGCTCGGTTAACATGTGGGCAAACGTAACTGGAACTGCAGCAGAGATGGTCCTTTCTTCCTATTTAAATCATAATGAGCTATGAGATTACAGAGGAAGCCCCTTTCATGGGGGCTTCGTTTTCCTTCCTGTCACTGCCTTCACTTCTCCACTATAGCCAGAGGAACAAAGAAAGCTATACTTCCAACATACAGGCATCGTAATTACTTCCAGTACATCTCTGTGAATGAAAAATATTGATCCCCTTCCACTTTTCTATTGTTTCATTTTTATACAAAGATTAGAGCCCAGGAGGAGGAACATTTAGCTGAGGGGCCATTTTTTGAGGAAAATTAATGAAAACACTAAAGATTCAAGGTTTCACTTTAGCTTTTCGCAAGGAGGAAAATGTCACAGCTTTCAGATCAGGAGGGCGCTACAATTGTTCATGTATTTCAGTTTGACTTTTTTGAACAAGCAAGAGTGTTGTTTTTGTGGCCGCTGCCGTTTATCAATGCCACAGACCGAAAGGAACATTTAATATTTTTCTCCCTTCTCTTCCTTGTCACAGAAAGAAAGCTAAAATGTACATTAAGGCTGTTTGGTTGTGATATTTCTTCACTACAAAGTATGTAATGGGTATATTGTTGCATGAATGAAAAAAATATGCATCAATGGATGGTGTAAGGGATTTGATTCAACTCTAAATCGGGTGTCCATTCAGCTTCAGGATGTTGTTTGTAGAAAAAGATGACACTTAAAGGAATACTGTGGAAAAATTGTACCTGCTTTAGATTATTCTTTGGGCTCTTTGTCATATTGAATAAATCCAATGTAACTGGTTCAATAGACTGAGGGTGTTTCCCCACTCGATAGTCCAGTATATTCAATTTGATTGGTGATTAAAATTGCAATTATTAAAGTTTCAGTTGGTGCAGTTCACTTTCACACTGCACTGTGTCAAATTATCCAAACCCTTTGGAAAATCTTTTTACTGTCTTGCCTGTAGTGATTCTGCACTGAGAACCATTGCAAGAAACAACATAAAAACTTCACAAGAAGACACTGAGCAGTATTTCCTCCTTCAAAAAATGGCATCAGATTTTAGTGGTTCTAGGATTTCTCTTTGGTAATAAACTACGACCCTTTTCTTCATTAGCACTAGACACACACGTTTGTTTTGGTTGCATTTACCCAGAATGCCGTGTGCTATAACCCACTTCCTGCTTTTGGAGCACTCTCTGGTCCGCTTGCCACTCACTCTGCACCAGCGTTCATTCAAACTGATCTGAGATATAGGTTTATAACTGGACCACAGTTCGCTTTTTTTGGTCCACATCAGAGTTCAGCAGACTAAAGCCTGAGTCACACCAGGCTTTAGTCTGCTTTAGTCCAACTGGAGTCCAATTAAAGTGGACTAAGCAGGTTTGGTGTAAATGCGCCTTGAAGCTAACATTCTTTATAGTGATATGAAATTACTTTCAGCTGAAAACAAGAACTGAATGTATGGCAGCTCTGAATAACAACCCATTCTTAACTGGAAACTGACAATCCCCATTTTCCAGTTCAGTGTTATGGGCCACACCCAGGCCTGTAGCTGTAGGCTACCTAGTCTCTTCAGGACTTGAACGGCTTATCATAGTCTTAAAATATCTTAAAGAACAAATTCTGGCCATCAGTTTGTCGCCTCAAACACACTTGGGTTGGAGCTGAGCTAGAGTGAAAGTCCAGATATTAAAAATCAAAAATTAATTTTCTTATAAAGAAAGTATAAGTTCATTTTAATCTTAGCCCTTAGATGTAAGTTTTAGACCTTAGAACCAACAAATATGGATGTTTTCCTGAAGGAAAACATCAAAGATGCATGTCCACATCAGGTAAAATATTAACTTCTTATAACCTTTCAGCAAAGCTTCACTTCAGATCCCAAAATTACCAAGACTAGAGCAAATGTTATCTGATTTGTTTGTCCGTGATATTAAGGTTCATAATGAGACTTAGGCGTATATGTATATAAAACACTGGTAAGAGTTTTGACTAATATTTGAAGATATTTGGCATACTTGTTCTTCCTGTACGTTTTTTTTCTTTAGATGTCTGTGTGTGAGGAAAGCATTCAGACTGGAAAGATATTCTCTGCAGATTGATTTTTCAGGCAGGCTGAGTGAGTATAAGCTAATATAAAGTGAAATGTAGCTGCTGTCTTTACAATATGATTCACAAGCAGCCTTGGGTTTCCTCTGTTTTCAGATGTACTTTATCTACACATCATAGTCTTTAATTGGAACTAAAGAATTAACATCTCAGTATGTTTGTTCAAAGGAAGAAAAAAAAAGAGACATTGGAGTAGTTTATCTTTCTTGTATGTTCACAGGAATATCTGAATATGCATACTTGTTGCACTTCTCGGCTACACCAGCAATCACACTAAGTTATGCTTGGTATAAATTTACTATGGACTCAAAGGATTAGTTCTGCAACCAGAGGATGTTTTTTTTTTTCCCATCAGTTACCAAAATACAAGTTGAATTTAAATTTAGAGCATCCACTGAAAGCGCAGCAGGTGTGCTCCTTTCACTCGTGAACTAAAAGCTCAGGGAGGACGTAAATCCTTATGCCACTGCTTGGACTACAACTTACCACAAAAGAAACCACATCAGCTTTCAATAAGGATTAACACTGCTGCTGAAAGGAGATGAGCTATGACTTTGACTTTCAGGACTAATAAGTAACATCTTCTGACCTGTAGTAATTAACTTTGTGCACACTATTCTGTTCTTCTTCTTCATGATTGCATTCCCAACAGAAAATGACCACTTAAAAATTCTCAAATACACAACTAATGCACACTTAGTAATTTCAAAGCAAAGCAAATATTTGACCATTACTGAATTATATATATATATATATATATATATATATATATTTAATTATATATAGTGTTTACTGGATCTTTTTAACTTTCAAATGTCTCAGCTAATTCTAATATTACTCAAGCAAAAGTTATAAGCATGGTGTAATAAAACTATTCCTAAAAGTACTTTTGTTTTTATTTATTTTTTATTTTTTTCAAAAAGTTACTCGACTAAATGTAAGTTATTAGCTCCTATCCACCTCTGCTTAAATAATTTTTCAATGTAATATGTATATCTACATTATGAGTTGCAACAGATACTAAGCACCTAATAAATAAAACAAGACAAAACAAAAAAGTTCATTTTCTCTTACTCATTCAAATTTTAACAATCTGCATTAATAAAAATGAAAATATTTGCCAATTTTTTTAAATTATAAACTCAGCCTAAAAGGGAGAAATGGTGTAGAAAAATTGCAGTGTGAGATTCAATAACTTTTAGAAGTTCACTCGGTAGCAATGATTTAAAGGAATCAACCTTTCATTCATCCCAAAGGACGCATTTTTCAACTTTATATGCGAGTTACGTCATAGAGAGTTTAAATTCAGACACTTTGAGTGAGGCTGGCTTCAGGTTTAAAAAGAGCGTGTGTGTCATACAAAGAAAGAAAAAAATGAGATGCCCTACTGGGCTTATACATTTTGCTAAAGTCTTAGCATTGCTTCAAGGTAACAGGAAGTTTATTTTGTCTTGTTTTGTTCTTTTTACCAACACATTTCTTTGACCTGTCACGTAGCAACTTCTGTCTTTTTTCCTTAGTTCTGTCTATAAGTAGTCAAAGGTTTTTGTGTGACGTGTGCAGAGGTGTAGGTGTGATCTTCGATTCTTTAAAACTTTTTGATTCTGTGTCATGTGGTCGGCCGGCCTTATTTGATTGGACACAAAGCATTTTTGACGATGCCCGCTCTGTGTACAGCATCATCCCGAAGAGCAACGTTTAAACACGGCTGACGTCAAAGCCAAAGATGTGAGACAGATGATTGATTTGGAAATGTCTTTGCCATATTTTTGACCGAGTCCTGTAGCGTTCTGACCCAGTTTCAGTCGTGGTTGCAGAAGCAGCTCCTCTTTTGCAGCTTTTCTTCGCTGTATTAAAGTTTGTGGACATTCACTATTGAACATTTCTGTTAAATCCCACAACAACATCTCAATAGGGAGCAGGAACTAAACTGGACAGCTGTTTCACATTTCAGTCCTTCTCTCTTGTTTTTTTGTTTTTGTTTTGTTTTTTTAGTCAATTTATTGTAGATTTGCTGTGGTTTAAGACAGCTGTCTTGTTGCATGAGCCAAATTAAGTGCTTTCCAAATGATAGCTTTATGTTTGACCACAAAGACTGACCACCTTATTTGTGCCATAGATTGAACTAGGTGTGGGAAACATTGGTCAGACATGTTGGTCTACATTGACACACTGCTAACTGTCTGGCTGGGCACCCATGACAAGAATTACCCCGTCCTCTACTGCTCTTGTAACCGTGGAGGCTAATGATGGAAAGTCATTGGTCAAGAAACATGCAATCCAATATCCTCCTGGAAGATAGACTGTGGTAAGAAAAAGATTACTCAGCTGTCAGTAACAAAACTGACAAAATAACAACAACTATCCTACAATAAAAGTTGAAATCCCCAAACAAGTTGTTTATACCAGGCCCAGATGCCTAAATGCTCTTGAGTTGCTGACCTCTGATTGGCTGACAGTAGTTTACCTGATTAAGAGTAAAGTGGATTTCATTGGCTCACTCAACTGAACAAAATTTAAGAGGCTAGAAAACATGTCAACGTCATCCCTTCTCCAGCAATTGATGCTTATCGGTATGTGATTTTTATGCTGTTTAACACCAATTGGGTCTCATCTGTCTAAAGGACATTACTTAAAAAGCCATGTTTTGTTCAGACATGATTTTGCAAATATGAGTCATGTATGTTCTGTTAAGGGACAAGAAACGGCACCTCATGCAAAATGACACCTTTTTTGCTAATACTCAGAGCATTTGTCTTTCATGTCTTTGAAAATAAACCCTATGCTTTTTCTGGGAACATTGACTGTCCTAAATATTCCCCACTCGAGTATTTTCTTGTTCTTTGTAAAAGCAATGGATGACAGATTGTTTGAAAATGGCCTTGCAGCTCTTCCCATGCTGATTGCAAAAAAAAAAAAAGGCCTCTCTGCTCTCTGCAGTGCTTGACGTAGTGTCCACACACACGCACACACACCCCATTTTTCATTTTTCATATCAACACAAAGTCAATGACTCTGTCTCACATTTGGGAAAGTTGATCAAGTGTGTCTGTTAAGCAAATGTATTCACCCATTCAGTTTTTCTTCATCTTTCTGCCCCGGATGCAGCTTTCCTGTGCGTCGTCACGCAGCGGATTAAATAAGGATAGGCTAAATCCAATATTTAAGGCTAAAAGTGTTGCGTGTGTTCCAGTTAGTCACCCTGACACCAAGTTAGCGTGTTATAAATGAGAGTTTTTTAAAAGCCAGCAAGATCAGACAGTGATTCAGCAGGATGCAGTTGCTCTGACCTTGAGTTGTAGTTGTTGGCGTGACTTTGGAGAGGCTGACCACTTTTTGCTGAATATTTATAGATCTCTCTCTCTCTCTCTCTCTCTCTCTCTCTCTTTTCCCCCTCCTCTTCCTTGTCATGTGATTCTTAAACACCTACAGTACAGTGCCGTTTGAGTTCCATGTTTCTACATTTAGTCAGAGTACGACCATCAGCTTTAATGTATTTCAATGGGATTTTACTTGATAGAACAGCAGAAAGTAGTAATTAATTGTGAAGTGAATCAAAAAGGATGCATGGCTTTCAAAGTTTTTCTGTTTTTCCAGAGACAATTTGAAGGTGGCGTGTCCTGTATTTGATCAGTGATTTGTAAAACCAGCTGGGCTCATCTTGAGACTGCTCTGTCAGATTATTAGTTGGAGAGCCTCTGTCAGTGTACGCTTTGAATGTTTTGCTACAGATTTTTAGTCGGAGCTCTGTCTGGACTCTCACTGGGTCATTCTAACATATGAATATCCTTGGATCTAGGCACTGTAGCTCTGTTTAGGATCATTGTCCTGCGTGGAAGTTGTACCTCCAGCCCAGGACCGTTTGCAGCCTCTAACAATTTTGTTTTTTAAGGGTTACCCTGGTTTCAGCTCCGCATATCTCCCCATCATCTCCTGACAGCTTACAGTACTGCTGTAGAAGAGCGTAGACATGACATTTTCTTCAACCTCAATATTTATTAGTCTTGTCTATAAAATTAGTGGTTGTAACAGGACAAAATGTAGAAAGACGCTGTACGTGTGTGCCAGAAAAACAGCATGTACTCACTTTGGCGATAAAGTCGGGTCATCTTGATGGCTTTCCAACGTTCCCCCCCGCTCACAGCAGCTGATGACTAGGATGATGGTGGGGGCAGGATTAGACTCTCTGTCCCCTCTTCCCGTCATTTCCTTCTTAATCGCTACAAATTAAGGGATGAGGAGCTTAGCGCCTCGTCTGCTTTCGAGCAACACGTGCCATATCTGCCTTCTAGCACAGATGCTCTTTGAAGCAATAGAACCAGCAAAGCGCACTTCCTGCACTTGCTGCTGAGAGCCCAAGATGCACCGGAGAGCAAACGGCAGGCTTTAGTGATTCCCGTTTTTGGTTATTGCCACCTCTCAGTATCTCTTCTGTAGAGTTGATATATTTAAGTTTAATGATTCCCTTGCTGTATTGTGTTTTTGTGCAACAAGAAGTAGTTCAGACCTGTGATCTGACCTTTGTTTTGGTTCAGGGTACACTCTGAAAGTATGATAGAGAGAATGTGTTTTTATAGCTCCTTTCTTATGAAAACTTATTCAAAAAAAAACTCCTCTTTGTTTGTTTTGACTCTTTATATTCTACATTTACTTATTGCTCACCAACCGTGTTAAAATAAAAGTGAATGTGATCATCAGTCCTTGGCTGGCTAAATGATGCATCCCTTCATTTCTGTTGTATTGCACCAGGTGTTGTTTCATTGTCTCAGGCTCTGTGTTCAAGTGACGACTATTCCAACTCTCTGCTCCACCTGGACCTCAGCAAGAACCCCGGGGTTCTGTCTGGAGAGGACGCCACGGTGAGTGACCCTTATCAAGCTACATGGACCATGTCTCCTGTTTTTATGGAGTTTTTTGTTGGAAAAAGCTGCATAGAAACTGACTGGATGGATCAGACCTGCTAGTATTGGCTTCTCAGACTAACCAAGAAGCATGTCTGACAAATTTCAAAAACTTTAGAGTTGAAAAACGTACCATAATTTATCCCAGGTAACGTTGAGAATCATTGCAGGCATCTTAGTCTGCCCAGAATTCTCAGGGGTTTTTTTTCCCACTATACCAAAGAAGATTCTTCTAGCTTTCTTGCATTACTTCTGGCAATATTGTGAAAGCATGAAAAGTGAATCACCCAGACAGTTCACCATGTCTGCACAGCATCTGCAGACTGACCGTCTGAAGCTCAGCTGTGCTTGAGCTGCTTTAGTTCCCGTTGGAAGCCTCCATCGTTAGTTCCCTCTCAGCTTTTGGAAACAAACTGTTTTAAGGGTCCTGCACCACAAAACAGTTGATCTCAAATCAGTACAAGTTTTTGGGATGATGTTTGGACAATCACAATTGCTAATTGACTAGAACATATCGAACAAATTATACAGATATTTGTTTTGGGGCATGCCTGATTAAGTGTTGCACCTGCAGTACCTTGCAAATGTAATCATGCTCCTTGACTTCAGATGTATTTGTATTATTTCATAAGAATGTTATGTGAAACGCCAACGCAAAGTATAGTCCTCATCCTTCACTTGTAGACAGGATTTGTTGCAGCTTTTGTTTCTTGCCACTCTTCCATAAACATCACATTAGCAGCTCTTAGCGGGTAACGCTTGGAACATATTTTATAAAAAAGCAGCTTGTACAAAACTTTCTTCCTGTTGTGTTTCTTTTATCAAACTTATTTGTTTGTTTGCCTAGAAAGTCTGGTTCATTTGGCGAGGCGTGAATGCACAATCGATCTCTGATGCGGACAAATAAAAAAAAAAGAAACGGAACTCTGGTCCGCCTGAAAACCTAGACGGACCAGGTTAGGTCTTGGTTCGGTTGAAGTGAATTCTGGCGCTGTTCAAATGCGTACTGCATGTGAAAACCAAGCGGACTGGAGAGCCCTCCAAAAGCAGGAAGCCGACTGTGGTGCAGGGCGTTCTGGGGAAATGCAACCAAAACAAACACGAGAGTCTAGCGCTAGCAGGAGAAATAGCTAATGGTCTTTTACCAAAGACAAAAGAGAACTACAACCACTAAAATCTGACGCTACTCCATTTTTGCTTACATTTTGCGAAAAGGGAAGCTGCGTCTTTGTCGTCTTCAGAGGTTTTCTTATTGTTTCCTTCAGTGGTTCTTAGTGCAGCACCACCCCAGGCGAGGAGGTGAACAGGTTTTTCAAAGGGTTTGGTTCTGTTGGTCCCCAGTCGAACAGAGACTAACAGACTACAAGGTGTGAAAACACCCTAAATTGGAGTCGACTCACAGATGTTGTCAGTTCCAAAGACAGCAGATTGAACTGGATTTCATTCAATAAAAATATGGGGGCTGAAGGCACGCCACACTATATTCCAGTTCAAAACAATGTGCTAGTTTGTGTGGGTCTGCTATATAAAATCCAAATAAAATATGTGGAAGTTTGTGGGTATAACACGAACACACCTGAATTATCTCATATAAATGTCCTTTAAAAGTCTTTAACGTATTGATTGCCTGAAACACGTCATTTGTTTTCCTTCCTCTGCAGAACCTGTACCTGTTCTTGGCCCAGCCCAACTGCCTGGTCCATTTAGACCTGTCAGGGACAGACTGCACCGTGGACTCGGTATGTACTTCCTTCCTCTTTTTTTTTTTTTTTTTTACAGTCTCTATCCTCCCAGAGCTGTCTGATTTCATCTCCCGGTTTGGGATTCAGGCCAAGAAAAGTGAGCGGGCTACTGTCCTGAATGCGAATAGCACCATCATGCAAAAACCTCGGCTGACTCGGTTGTAGAGCCGTTCTGTGAAAGCTCCAAGGAAGCACCGCCTCGGAAATATGTAGCCGCTCATGAATTATACGGACGTCTTTTATGAAACTCGTAGTGTTATTTATATATATATA
>CAEGAE010023368.1:0-53456 GCA_903067095.1 Girardinus metallicus | reverse complement strand
TATATATATATATATTCTCTCTGCTAATAAATCTAGTGTTTTGTTTCTGTCAGTACTAGAAACAGAAGAGAACAAAGCACATTTCTCTTTATAATGGCCCATAATTTAATTCTACTTAATAGGAGCCATGATTTAAAATTTAACAAACTTTGGCTCTTTATGCTTTATGAAATATTTTCATCCTACTTGATGATTGCTCTGAATATCGCCATGTTCTACGAACAAATGCTGCAATTTGTCGAGGGAAAAAATTTAGAAAAACGGGTGGTTATATTATATTTTTCTCAGTCTGTCAGCTTAACGTCACGCGCAGACTCGTTGCCATGGCAACCAATAAACAACAGCCCCGGGAGCGCAGAGCAAAGATTACGTTCAAGTGCATCCGGAATTAACACTAAGAGAAAACCCCCCACAAAAACGGACGTACAAACACCAAACAGAACATTCTGTCCGCTGCAGATTTATGTTTTTGAATTTCCATTTTGCGATCACTTCATCAGGAAGTGATCCTCTGAACACTAGCGGTGGTTGATTAGCTCCAACTTAAACACCTGCACTTCTGGTTATCTGTCAGAAAATCTATGTGGGTCGCCTTGTTTTTGTGTTAATTGAACCGAAATACTCCGAACTGCGCAGCAAGAGCACATGTTGAGGTGATGAAAGTTAAGCTAGCATAGCTAACCTACTCCCCACTTTCTTTATATGTTTTAATTAAAGCTTTTTACTGACCTGTGAAATGTGATCCCTTTGGACCTTCTTGTGTTGCTATCGTAGTGTTGACTATTAAGATCAAAACTTTGCGTCCCCTTCTCAGATTCTTTGCTTGATTGCGTCATTTCCCCGACCGCCGATATTCTTGACTCGTCGTAAGGCAATAGCGCCTCTAAGGCACTGCCGCGCACTGCAAGTCACGTGATGTCCAGTCCACCAGATCACTGAGCGGACTTGCCATTAACGTTTTGCAAAGGAATTTTAACAAGCTTTACCTGGCTGTTAATACTTTGAATAGAAAGCATTAACAGCATTAACAAACATTCTTTATGTGCAGGCACATAAAGGAAAAAAAGGTGCAGGAAATATTGGTGGGGACTGTCCCCTTCATGCCAGAGTTGGTGGGGACATGTCCACACCAGTCCTTCAGGAAGTTACGCCTATGAAAAGACCTATTAGTGGGGCCCCTTATCAAGTCCTGTTTTTTTTTTTTTCTTTCTTTTTCTTGGGTCCTGCCAATGACAATATGCCACGATGAGTACAGACTTTCCAATATGTGCTCTAGATTAACTTCAAACGGATGCACGCAGGGTGAATTCCCCGTCCAGACGCACAAGCATGCAGGGAATGAAATGGAAATCCTATCAAACTTACTGCATCAACTCACTGAGGCAGGCAAAACAAACAATTCCACTGTTGATCTTCCTTCCTTGACAATACACACGAAAACACAAGCTCCCAAATGAATCATGTCATCGTCCCCGTGCCTGCACAGCACAGCTGGCTGACACGAGGGTCCCCGGGGGTCAAATGAAACGTACACTCGAAGTGCCACTTCATCTTCAAGGTTTAACAACACGCAATAAAACAGTGGACTACGCCGGCCATTGTGCGCCTCTTTCCATCCCATTCTGCGTGGCGGCTCATTGTACACCCTGATCCTTTCGCACTCTCCAGCCGCCACGCTCGACTTCTCCCCAAACGGGCTCCTCTCCAGCTCCGGCTGCTTGTTTATGTTGACTGCCACCAAAGCGGCAAGGAATGCACTTCCAGCACGATCTGCGCCCCTCGCACACACCTTCCGAGCCCGAGGAGTCTGCCTCAACCTGCTGATACCGGGCTGTTTGTGTTTTACTTCTGCACACACGGGTAAATGTTTTGATTAACAGGCCGTTACTATTTTGCTAGTCACAATGACTTTGTAGCGGAGGGGTTTGCTGCCGTGTTGATGGATGGATTGCCGCTCCCTGCCTCCAGTGAGCGGTTGAATGAGAGAGGAGCTGTCATCGCCTCGCTGCCGACACTGATGCCTGAAGAGAGGAAAAGGAGGGGCGGTGGCTGCGCTGCAACAGGAACAGGATGGAGAGCCAGTGAAACACAATGTGCTGAAGTGGGAGAAGATGTCAGGGAGAGAGGGACCGGGGCCTGGCAGCTGAGCGCAGAGCACATGTGTGAGGGAAGAGAGAAAGAGGCTTGAATTGAATTGGGTGCTACTCACCTCCTCACACCCTGCTCCCAGAGGGCGCTCCAGAGAGGGAGTCTGCGTTATGTGAAGATGGGGAGGGCAGGTGGTAGTGTAAAGGGT
The DNA here is from genome assembly GCA_903067095.1 of Girardinus metallicus. Classification (NCBI taxonomy): domain Eukaryota; kingdom Metazoa; phylum Chordata; class Actinopteri; order Cyprinodontiformes; family Poeciliidae; genus Girardinus; species Girardinus metallicus. The sequence continues at coordinate 51,160 of CAEGAE010023368.1, read as the reverse complement.
ACAATGAGGCTCTGCGCTGTTCAGTAACACGGAGGGCCAAGACGCGATGAAAGGTTTCAGTGCAATCAGCAATAGGGAGACAATTACAGGTTTTTTACGCAAGGTGTTGAAGGGTTACCTCAGAGGATGACGACAGGCCCATTAATCTATAGCATTAGACATTTATCTGAGGAGGCGGGGGGGTATGAAAGATGACGAATCCACACTCATAACAATATATGGTGAGATAATAATATTCTTTTATAATCTTCTGCAGTGTTTCCTTTTTGTTTACCACTCCGTTCCAGAACCCCCCACCCCACACCCCACCCACTAATCTATGTTCAAACAAGTCTATAAATGGATACTTCGGTCCTCACAAACACTATTACTCAGCTTCAGTCTCCTTTGATTGTTGTACTAACACTTGCAAAGCACGATGTCCCGTACGCACAGCCTACAGATTTAAAGAGCCGCAGAGAGAGAGAGACGTGCTGAAAGATGCTCGGAGTTGGTCGTTTTCAAAAGGTCTCAGAGTGCCACCATCTGGACGGCCCTGCAAATTACAACAGATTCTGATTTTCATATATACAAAATGACAAATTCAGCGGCAGGATTTGGAACCTGCTCAAGCTGCGGAGATCCAAATATTTCTGGCACAACTTCACCGTCTCCTGAGGTGAAAGATCTGGTGAGGTGGAGACGCCAGCAACATCAGAAGTTACATACTAGGAAACACTTTTCTTCAATAAGTGATTAAAAATCACTTAGCAGTTTCTGGTCGCCTCCAGGTCGGACCTGATTGGTGGTCCTACTCTTTGCTGAAAATGATTTCTGGGGCGGCAAGTTCACTAAGTGAAGCACAAACATGTTTTAACCAAAAACGCACCAAACCCAGCCATATTGTTATTATCCATCCATCCATTTTATGTACACCCTTGTCCCTTAGTGGGGTTAGGAGTATTGTTATTGTTATTATTGTTATTATTTATTTATTTATTTATTTTATTTTTCTTCTCACTTTAGTCTTTATAATGCCAGCATTTGCACTTCTATAATTTTGATTGATGATTTATTAAGGCACGCTAGGGTTAGCTATGGAGAACTGAAGTAGCCTTTTTACAAAACACTTTTACTTGAGTATTTTTTATATAGTTTTTCCACTTATAGGCCACTTGAGTGTTGAAGTAGTGCTTACTTGAGTACAATTTTTGGGTGCTCTTCTCTCAAACGAGAAAAACACAGGTTCAATTTTTGTTTCAAACTGTAAAATATGTATTGATACATATTTTATATAAATATAAATATATATGCATTTTAAAAAATTGTTTTTGTGATCAAAAATGGATGCACATACATTTAATTGTTTTGATTTAGTATATAAATAAATTGTAGTTTGTAAAATATATTATTTAACAACCGAATATGCAATTAACAATTGTTTTTATTCACTGTGCCATAGATCAGGCAAAAATAGATGCTGTTATTAAAGCCTGACTGATTTACTAAGAGATCTGGAAGCGAGCAGCAGCAGTTTTTCTCCTCTTTTGCTCAGCAGCTCTGATGAGTTCAGGGCAGTGAATCGCTCGCAGATGTCGCTGATGGATAAAGCGCCAGGGCAGCTAGCGGAGCTCAGAGGAGGAGCGGAGCTCAGATGGAAATGGCTCTCTCCAGGGGTTTGAGATGCTGTCAGAGGGTTTTCTCCTGGATCCCTGTTCTCATTATCACCGCCGTTGTGCTCTGGTCTTATTATGCTTACGTGTTTGAGCTGTGTCTTTGTAAGTGTGACGGACTGCTTGTCTGTCTTTTGACCTTTTTCCTCCACTAACAGCGCAGATTACCGCTGAGCACTTAAACAATAAGGTTACTGGTAGATGGGCAACGCGGAAGTGGCTTTTAATGTTTGCTGTCTTTCGATTTAGTTTGTGTAATGTCACCTCTGATAGGTTAGCGATAACCAGTTTTCACACAGAAACTGCTGTTATTGTTTCGCTTAGCTAACTACTCTCTGGCTAGTTGTGTTAGCTTTCAGATAATATGTATCTTCTGAGCAATTGGTACGACTTTCAGCGAATTACTAAATATCTTCAATTGTCTTGTTTTAACAGTTACAATCAGTAACACACTGGAGAAAGGTGAGCGCTCTCTCTTTAAGTTTTAACTCTTAATAGCTCAGATTTTCAGGTTTCGGCTCTTGTTGATTTCTGTGTTTTTTTATGTACAGCGGTCTATCTGTTGGTATTTCATGTCTGCTTTGGGATGTTCTCCTGGACATACTGGAAGTCCATATTCACCCCTCCTGCTACACCATGCAAAAAGGTAGACTGAACACTAGATTGTCCGTAAAAAGTTACCATATTCAAGTGGTTTGAGAAATATGATTAATTTGCTTTCATCCAGTTCCAGCTGTCATACTCAGACAAGCAACGATACGAGATGGAGGAGAGACCAGACACTCAGAAGCAAATCCTCGGCGAGATCGCAAAGAAACTACCCATTTTCACTCGAACCCAATCCGGAGGTGAGCCGTCTCAGTTTATCTGTGTTTGATAAAAAAAAACAAGTAGGTTAGGAATATCAGCTGTAGGCTCTCTTGAGTAGTAATCAGCAGATGCATCTCTTTCATTAGCGCTGATTACGAGCACAATCTAGGCTGCAGGAAGTGTGTGAAGGGGGGATGCTCAGCTCAAATGTCGCCCATTCAACTCGTCCATCTTCTTGTCTCCAGCTATCAGGTTCTGTGACCGCTGCCAGGTACTGAAGCCTGACCGCTGTCACCACTGCTCCGTTTGTGAAACGTAAGCTTCTCTTTCCTCCCCAATACCTTCATCTAGAGAGATTACCCTCAGGCAAGGAGATATATTGTGGTCAGTAGGTGTTGTGATAATTAGGAGAATGCTGCTCTGTTCATTTGAAACAAAATCCTGAGGATCAATCAGTGCGTTGCTTTGGCAGAAGAAGACAGACAGCAGTCCCACCTCTTGAACTTTTGCCCATTGTGTCACACTGCAACCACAAACTTCAACACAGTAGTAGCTGTAAACTGGAAGGAAGTTATACAGAATGTTCAAGATTGCTTGCATGTAAAAAAAACTTTAAAAGTACAGTGTTTGTTTCCAGCCCATTTTACTCTATTTCTAAAGAAAATCCATTCAGTAAGTTCAAAAGTGATGTAGTTAGTAAATGTAGTCCATAGGTGTGTGGAATTTAATCTCAGTAGAAATCCTGCTGTTCTGTGAAGGCCTCTGAGGTTTGTGAGGAGATTCACCTTCCAGCAGGAGAATGACTCTAAACATGCAGTTAGAACTGCAATGGATATGTGTGTGTTGGAATGGTCCAGTCAAAGACTAGACCTAGATCAAACTCAGAATTTGTGACAGGACTTGATTCTTTCCATCGCATCTGAGACACACACCACAAAAGCTCTCCAACTGTGTGGCAACTTGAAGTTTGTGGCTCTAATGTGACAGCACATGAAAGTGGGCAATTTTGCAGAACACTGTGGATGCCAGAAATGCTTGTAAAAAACATGTTGGTATTCAAACAGTTAATATTTTTTATATTTGATATGATGAGACTTGGACGAAAAAATTATTATGAAGAACATTTGTGCTTGAAACTTCATTTTGGCACAATAATTCAAGAGCATTTACATTAATATACAGTTTTAAGCTCAATCACTGTTGGAAGTGATGCATAAATAGTATATTTTTATTTTTTAGTTGTGTCTTAAAGATGGACCATCACTGTCCATGGTAAGTTGGAACTTACAGTACTTTGTAGAATGATTGCATGGATTTTTTTTTTTTTTGTTCCCTGATAATCAAATCTTATTTTTCTCCCAGGGTTAACAACTGTGTCGGTTTTTCCAACTACAAGTTTTTCCTACTTTTCCTTGCCTACTCCATGCTGTACTGTGTATTCATCACAGCAACAGTCCTTCAGTATTTTCTCAAATTCTGGGTGGTGAGTGTCATTGTTGTTCAATTTTGTTCAAATATTTTGCAGTGTAATCTTACTGTAAAGTTTGTTTAGGTTAGGTGTCCTTTTCGCCGCTGGGTTTCCATGAACTAATGTCTGCTGTTTCTTTCTGTCCTTAGGGGGACCTGCCAAATGGACCTGCAAAGTTCCATATCCTCTTCCTCATGTTTGTTGCACTCATGTTCTTTGTCAGTCTCATGTTTCTCTTCAGTTACCACTGTTGGTTAGTGGCCAAGAACAGATCCACTTTAGGTGAGAGGTGACACGCTTTTTTAAGGGAATATCCAATCATTTATGTGATGTGTATATATATATTTTTATTCCAAGGAAGTCGGGAAAATTGTGGCATGAAAACACATTCTAATTTACAGTTCCCTTTCCCTTTTGTAGAGGCCTTCTCAGCTCCAGTATTTGTCAGTGGACCTGACAGAAATGGGTTCAGTCTTGGCCTACACAAAAACCTGCTGCAAGTGTTTGGAGAAGACCACAAACTGTGGTTCATCCCTGTTTTCACAAGGTAAGTGCAAAAGGAGAATGTACATTTCTGATCACAGAGTTGTCAAATATCATGATTAAGAAACATAGGGAAGTAGTTTTGTATGTCAATAAAACAAGACAAAAAAAAATACACTGAATAATTTCCTTTATGTTGCAATGCCAGCCAAGGGAATGGTCACTACTTCCCTGTAAGGAGTCAGAGCTCTGAGTCCCATAACCCCTTGTTAGCTAATGAGGACATGTGGGATGAGTCAGATGATGGTTCAGAAGGAAGTTTGGGTAAGTTCTCTTTTCTATTTATTAGTCAGATATGTTCCAGAATCTTTTTTCTTTAAGTGTTTTTTCCCCTACACAATCATTTTCAATAGCTCCACTGATTAGCCTTAGGAGCTGGATATTGATGCAGTACACTGTGCAGCGCTCTCTAAACTTTACCCCGGGGAGAAGAATGTAAAGTCTTAAAAAAACAGATTTTTTTTTTTTGCTGTAGCAAAATCACTGAAAAGTTAGGAACATTTATTCTATGGCAGCGGGGAAACTTTGTTAAGCAATAATAGTTTTCAGTGGAACAACTAAAGAGATTGGTTCCTTTAGTTTTTGCTGTTTTCTTATTTTATCGTAACTCTATACTGTAGATACGAACTATGACGGCATAATCTGGATGCATCAGTCACATGCGCAGCTGTTTGAATATTCTGCTACCACCTAGTGGTGATACAATGCAACAATCCTCCCTTATTATGAAATCCGTCAGTTAGAACAAAACCTTTGGAAAAAGTTCCTGATTTGCCCACTAAGATGAGTTTTCTCTTGTTCCAGTTGAGGACGCAGACCCCTCTGTTACTATCGAGATGGACGACTAACCTGCACATGCACAGATAATACTGACTTTTATCAAACACTTTGTTATGATGTGTTTGCATTCCAAATAATGTGGAAGTTGGAAAAATACTGAAGATGGTGAGTGGGAGATGGTCTGCATTCTGATCTTTTTTTTTTCTTTTTTTTTTGCCAATTTTCAATTAAGTTTTACATGATGAGGAAAGATAACTTGGATGGATGACAATTTGAAGTACAAATAATGGTTTATTTAGGAAGAAAACCTATTATCTCAGTAAAAATGATATGTTATTTATTATTGGTTTGTTGGTGATGCTGTGTGGTACAGTGCTATTTTACATGCCTCTGTTTCACAGCTGGGCTGCGTTTACAGTGTTGCACCTTAACAATCCTTCTCAGCAGGAGGGCGGGTATTAAAATCCACCTCGAGGCCTGCGGAGGTCTAACGTAGGGGGGACCCAGTTGTCCAATCAGTTTGACGTTTCCCCCGGTGTAACATAGGTTTTAATTTTACTCTAACTAAAGGTTATAAGCATATTAGAAGATCTGACTTGACCTGCGCCTTACGTAAGTATTCCTGTGTGCTTTGGAGAATTTTCTCCTGAGAATGTATCCATCACATCGTCCTTTCCAGGCAAACTGTGGAGGTTTTTTTTAAAAAAAAAAAAAAAAGCGGTTTTCCAAGCAGTGAAGTCAACAATGTTATTTGATTGGACATATCACAGCAAACAGAAAAACTAAGCAAGCAGTAATTAAGCTTTTTATGGCACAGCTTCATAGCAAGCTGAACAAATTGTTTCTTCTTTTTGAAGGAAGTAATATCCTGAATATCTTGTATATCATGACTTAGATGCTGTTTGCTAAACTCTGGAGCGTGCTTATTGGACATGCCTATTATGTTTATTCTCCATCATACCAGCTATCCTCATTCATTGTTGTTAAACCTGTTCTCATCAACTTGCTGATGGAGGGGGTGATATTCTACATTGTTTTGTTTGTAAAATTTTAATAATTTAGAAAAATATTGCTGTATCTCCTGTATAACTCTTAATTTTTGTACTTAAACCTTACTAATAAGCCTAAAAATAAGAGTTTGGCCTTTAATAAGCTTTGATGCTGTTCCATCTGGACACTTTAAAATGCTTCCCAGCTGTTTAAACCCATATCCGATGCTGCTCCAGTGACATACTTATTTTAATTTTTTTTAACCATGTTCAAAGTGTGTATAAAGCATAATGAAATATTGATGAAGTTGATGTTAAGTGTATCACATAGTCTTGTCTATTTATTGTTACATTCCTTTTTTCCTGTATGTTGTTGGTTCACCGATTTATACCTGCTGCAGGCAGTGTCTGTACATTTTGATCCTTTTGTAACAAACTTTAAAGTGGTGTGCTTTTCTTAAACCATGATGTATAAAATCCTTGAGATTATTTGCAGCAAAGAGATAAATTTAAACGTGGTTCCTTTCTCTGTTTCGAGTGTGGTGAATGGTGCTTACACTTTTTTTTTTTAAACCATTACCGATGTACAAAAAAAAAAAACCTCAATCCACTTTCATGTATTGTTCTGTCTGTAAACAAATATAAATTCTTTATTGATTCATCTGTTCGTACAACACAAAATAAAATGATCCATGTTTTAATTTTTGTGGTTTTCTTTCTACAGTCTGAGCATAGAAAGAGAAAAAAAAAAAAAAAAAAAAGAACAATAAATACAAGTAATGGGGTCAATCGTTAGGTGTCAGTTCAACAACTTGAGTAAATGGTACTGCGTGACACAAGGACACCATGAGATACAGAGACAAAGTCTGCAGAAAATATACCAAAAGCATTTTTGTCCTGTTTCAGTCGGTGCCGAAGTATCTCTGTCCAAAATGTGTTGGCGCCACTGGGTGAACCTCTGTGGTCAGGATGGTAATGTCTGGAAACTCCTGGATTATGGACTTGGCTCCTACAGGAAGCATGGATTATATTTTAAAACGGGCAACGCAATGTCCTAGTGCAGTGACACTTAAATGAACACAGTTATAGAAACATTGAATATTAAAAGCACAAAATGCAACAGAAAATTCATCTCAAAGGCCTTAAATTTCAGAAACTTGTACACAACTTTTCTTAAATTGCAACTTGAGAGAAATGGCATATGTAAGGATTTTACTGCAATAAAAAGAAAATTATATATTTGAATAAATGGGTGAAAAACTGGCTCCAATATGGTGGCATGTTCTGGAGCAGAAACATCAAAACGTGTTGAGAACTGCTCTACAAAATAAAACGCGAAGGCTGCTGATTTCTGTTGATACTGATTACTAATGAGATGCTAAAACTGAGATGGCATATTGCTGGAGCAAATTATGGTTCAGTGGAAAGTAGCAGTCATGCAATATGGAAGTTGTGGGTTCAATTCCTGCTACTGCTTTTAGTGATAAGTGATTTGAATGGTTGGTTTGTAAGAAAAGCAGTATATTAATATACTCAACTTATTCATTTTATGGAAATAATTACATTGCTTCTGTCTGATAACAGATCATGGCAACAAAAAAGATTTTGAATTCTCTTGTATTTTAATTTTCCCACTTATAATTAACATGATCTAAAATCAGTAACAGCAGGTCGAAGGTTCACAAAAACAGATTTCAGATGCAACATCAAGAGAAAAACTGGGCTGTGCCAAGAACAATTCTTCAAAAAATTAAAAAAAGGATCCCAGAGTGCATTTATAACATCGTGCCCTTCAGCTTTAAATATGTCTTGCGTCCAAGTTTAAGTTTTAACCTGACGGATCCACAGGAAGAAAGGTCACAAAGTCGAATTACCTTGAAATCCTTTTTTTTTAAAACATCCACATTAAATGTCACAGTAACCTGGACGGTAGTTATAGAAACTACAAAAATTACCAAGAACCTCCAAACTTATATTGTCAAAAGCCAATAAAGCACCAGTGAACAATCCTGCACATGCATATGAAGAGATGAGAAAGCAGAAACAAAGAGAAAAACGAGGTTGTGAGCTGTGTGCTGGTTTACCATGAGGTGTGGAGAAGAGGCTGAGGAGAATAATGTGCTTGGGTTGGACGCCGTGTTCTATCAGCACCCTGACGGCCTCGATCACCGTGTTCCCTGTGCCTGCAGACGCAGCAGATACGATATTAGACGTGCTCTTTCACCTGCCTGGTTACACTGGACACTTCATCTGATGGAAAAAATTATATTCTTGTATGCATTAGTTAAACTTTATCCATTGTTGTGATACAAAAAAAATACATCTATCTTTAAACCAAGCTTTGCTACTATTACATTTTTAAGTAACAGCAGAAACATGTCCGTTGTGACATCAGAAAACCAGAACTATTAGGATCCTATTTTCATTGGTCCTCATTATGTTATTCTGCAGCCTGGTGGCTAACTCTGAGGCAGTATATAATTTCCCCCATGAGAGCTATAATTATCAGAGCAGTGTGAATGGTTCTGTATGGTGTGGCAATGCAGAGTTGGTGGTGGCGGTGAAGGTCAGCTCAAGGGAGACTACTTACAATGAATGAATACAGAAAAAACATTTTTTTTGCATAAAATTAGACGCGTTTTGACATTTCTGTACAACCGGAGGTGGTTAATCGGAGCCGGGCTGAGCAACTCACTGAGGATGGGGTACATAAGCAGCACTTTTCTTCTGTACACATCCGGGGGAAACTTTGCGTAGTAGACCTTGGCTTTCTGTGTCTCTTCGTCGCTCTGAATGAGGATCTTTCCGATCCGGATTGAGCGGCAGCAGTCCCGGAGGCCCTGCTCCATGGCTTCACCTGTGGAAACCAAACATGGTTCTGTTGACAGGGTTCCCACACGCTTTGTCATCACAAAACTCCAAACTGAAATTTCTAAACAATCAATTCGGGATTGACGGCTGAAATACGGCCAAATGGATGGATGAACAAACAAATCAGTTAATGGATGGGATATTCTCACATTAGGACAGAGAATAGAGTTTGGAAATACACCCGTTTCCGAGCTCAGTTGTCTTTTTCCATACTTATCTAAATCTGGGAGAAAAAAAAATCTAAAATAAAGTTTCTAATTATTGCAGAAATGAATACTAAAAAATTACTTAACAAAATTACCCTTCGAAATATATTAATGATCAGAATGAAAACAGTTTATTTTAATGCATTATGCGATTGATTAATTGGTTGTTGCGACAGGCTGTGGATTCTGTCTGTTCACGTGTTTCTATGTATGTTTGTAAACAAATCTGCTGTTATGCAAGACAAAATTCAGATATGCTCTGACAATACAGCACTACGATATCAATTTATAGTCGGTCTATCGCTGTAGATTAAACTACACTCCTTTACAGATATAACGTACGAAGTAAAAACTTTTTCTAAGGTCCTTCATTGCTTGCTGAAAAACAGACTTTAGTCTAACCTTTTAAATTGATCTCTGTTAATGGTTCACCAGCTTTCTGAAGGTCCTCCACAGTTTGTCTTTATCCTTATTGTCTGCTTTTTCACTCTGTCATATCTTGTGTTGACAGTGACAGCACATTGTGCTGTGCGTGCTTAAAGGTAGGTGGAGGGTGAGGAGCAAAAGAAGAAGCGTGAGGACTGAGGAATCTAGGTAAGACCTTCAGTATCTGAAAGTCACGTGTTTAAAAAATTCAATGTAACAAGACACGAGAGAGAGACATCTTTTAGTTGATTCCCTCCGTAAGGCAAATATTTCAGCCTACTGCTCTTTAAAGATTACCTTTTATACACATCTTTATGGCAGACTGCTAGATGTACAGTGCCTGTAAATGCAAATTACAATCAATTCTGTGTCAGGACTGTAGAAAATATTGTCTCATCCCTTAAGTTTATGAGCTGTTTGCTAACTACAAAAGAAACAACTCTGAAAATCTTCTGGTGTGACTCGACTGATACTCGAGCTAAGAAGCAATGTCAAGAAAAAGACTCGCTGCAAAAGACCTGCAGAACTACCATTCAAGAAAACAATAAAAAGTTCTACTGCCTGCAAACAAAACACAGAATGTATTTCTTGGATCGCAATGTATAATTAAAGATGTGTCGACACGGGTGAGATCAACACGACTTTGTGCTTAGACTTGCATCACAAACTGATGATCTGTACAGCTTTCAGAAAGTAATTTACTGTGCGCCGATCGGGCAACAATGTTCTCGTCCTTGACATTAAGTTACAGCTGAAATGAGCTTAAAGCTCATGCTTGGCATAAACAGACTACATATAAAATCGTTCCAAGTTACCTTGAATCGATCACTGTTATTGTACCTTATCATTAGAGTGATGAAAAACGGCCAACCAAACAGACATTTTAAGCTTGTGAGAATGAGCAGCAGGGAACGTAAAGCACAAGCGGAAATATAAAAGTAGAGATTCGCAGAATAAAGTGTTCTCACATTGAAAAGCCTTAAAATGCTGCTCTGGGCCTCACTTACCACTCCTCATGATGCTGACTCCACAGTTGCCTCTTTCAAACTTGACTCCCTCATACTTGTACCCTAAGGGGCGGAAAATGAAACACGGACATAAAATGGAGCTGTACTGACTAGCGCTGCAAAAATATAAATAAAATGGAGCCAAGTAGAGAAACCACTTGAGTGTTTTAGCTCATGTTTTCAAATCTGGAGCGTTAAACCTGAGACCATCTGACCTGTGGGAGTGGTGACGGTGCACTCTGAGAAGGGAAGCTGGTTCAAGCCTTCTTCAACTACTAGTCTGATCTGTTGTTGGGGAAAGACAGAAATTATTTCAGAAAGCTGAAAACAAATGGCTTTGCTGCGTTGCTGTACAGTATATGATCTCACCAGTCGGTCCGCACAGAAAACAAAATCTCCTCTGCTGGTCGTTCTGAAAGTATAAATAGGCACTTGATTAGATCAGCCTCCGCTGTTACACTTTAGTGCATTATTTCAGCTTGGACAAAGTAAGGTTAAGAATTTTTCAGCAGAGGTTAGATCAATTTAAAATGCAAACACGTGCAACACAAAAACTTTTGATTGCTTCAAAAATATTAAACTCTACAATTTACTGGTATTGCTTCTATATGTTTGCTTCAATCTGTGCATCAAAATCACAGACTATATCTTTACTGATTACTCAGGATTGTTTTAGGTTTTCTGTTTTACATTGTGTCATTCTGCCAGCGGTGTGAATAGTTCTGGGTTATACATTTAACTGTGTTCTCCATATGTCTGAAAGACAGAAGTATTTTTATTTCAAGATAAAACAACAAAGGTCCAGCAAAGGTCTTGGCACTAATTCCAGCAACATGAAAGCAACACCATATCTAAAGTAAAATATGGAGGTGGCAGCATCATGCTTTGGATGTGAAAGGGTCACATGTGTAAATCTTTCACACTAACAATCCAAGATCTGCCTAACCTTTGCAGAGAAACAAAATATTTCTAAGTGAAGATGTTGGATAGTGAAATTGAATTAAACTACTGTAAATAGGAGTTTTTTTGTCTTTTGGATAATACACCCGAGACCATGTCTCACGATGTCACATGAAATTTGGGATCAAGTATCGAAATTATTCATCAAAAACAGTTGCACTTTACACGTGTTTATACTTATACTATTCGCTATATAAATAGTTTTATGAACAGTCCAATTATTTTGAGCATCAACTTCCCTCTGCAGAGGCCATATTGCCAAATCGGATAAGGTGCTGTGTCGCAGATATAAGAACGGGGACTCACTTGTCTCTGATTATTGTCTGTAACTCTCGGATCTGGTCGTTCAGAGGGAGCAGCTTCAGCTGAGGACCCAGGCTGTCCTGGCTGACCGGCTGCGTGGGGACATCAGTCGGTTCAGAGCTGTTCAGCACCGCAGGCACACTGCTGCTGCTGCTGCTGTTTGCAAACCGAACCTGCTTCATCGGGTGCTCCTGGCCACTGTTGACACTGTTCAGCTGCTGATTGTGGCATGGCATCCTGACAGCGAGGTCAAAACGTTTCAATGCTAAAGCCAGCTAGCGTGTCTTAATGAGAGCGCCACGCTAACGCGGTAACGGGAAAAACGTGCTCTGTCTTTAGCTCCTTCAACTCAAACCTCTACGACAAACACGGCGACCACACGACCAGGATCTGTGAGGCTCGCATTGAAATCGATTAAATTACTTTGTCGCGTTTTGCCGAAGTCTCTTCAACAAGACAAAAACAGGACGAAAAAGCCCCCGTTGCCTCTGACTGCTACTAACAGTTACGCGTCTATGTCTACGTAAGCCGGATGTGACGCACAACCCGGTGTGTCGACTAATCGTCTTCCTCCGTGGTGAAACATGGCGCCGATATTGGCACCGCTAAAATGCGGCTTTCACTTCCAAAACAGAAAATTGGCCTTTCTTATTCGCCAGACCAGCTCATATCATGTTTGGAATAAAAGCGGCGCTGAAGACGGGAGGAATTATAAACGACAGAACACATATGTGGTGAGTAAAACAGGACGTCTGGTCGGAGAGGACACACTCTTTACGCAAGGGCAGATATAAAAGTTCCTATAACTAACTTTTAGTCTGAGATAAATAAGCCGGCTACAGTGTTTTTCTTTTTTTTTTTTTGTCGTTTGTTAGTTCTCTGCTCAAATATTTGCTGACATTCAAAAGTTACTGTTTTCATAGCTTGTTGTGAAAGTTTGAGGTAGCTAACTGCTATCTTAAGTTAATTTTAACATTTTGAGTTATTAACCGATAATTTGCGTCTTTGTCAAATGTGGGAATAACTGTGTAAGCAGCGGCTAATGCGTCATGTATATGTGTTTAATGTACATTAGCGTTTTGTATCAGCTGTGTGTGAGCTAACCGTGCAGCCTTACGGTAGTCCCAGTCACGTGTCTCCAGTTCCATCTGACGGGTTAGATAAGACCCTCAGTCCCACCCGGGTTCACTCGTGTCGTGGCTGATACAACTGTCATTTTATGTCAACAAAGGTCTGGATTATTTGGCAATGATCCACGAAACTCTGCTGTCAGTTTATTCTGAAATTTTTAATTCAGAAAGTACTTCTGCGCTTACTCACTGGTTAAAAACAACAACCGAAATCAGAGTTTTTTTTTTTTTATTGTATTTTATTGGAAACATGTAAGGAGAAACTGGAAAATAAAGGATTAAAAGTCAACAACCCCTCTTTACTATCCGATTGCCTACATTCATAAAAACATATCCACTCACAGAAACTTCTGAGGTACACACAGAGTTGTAGATGGATCTGGCACCTAAGAAAAGGTTCTCGTTGCCATAACCTCTGTGAAATAACAAAAAAAGATAGAAATATGATGAAATCACACCATAAAGGTAAGTAAAAATGGTAAAAACAAGTTTTAAAAAAACTTGCTAAAAGGTGAGACATACTTGGGTTGAGTATTGTAACTAATTTATCATAGCAGTATTGGTGTCTGCAATATTGATATTGCAAATCAGTGTTAAAGTGCAATAACTGTTGTCTAATATAGTCCAAATAGTACGAGCTAATGTAATATTTAGTCAAGTCACGTTTATTTGTGTAGCACGTTTCAGCAACAAGGCAGTTCAAAGTGCTTTCTCACAGCAACAGATGCTCACACTGGACACAAATGACATTGTCCATAGTACTAAAGGTCACAGAGCGATGGAAGCACACATGAGACAGAAACAGAAGAGCAAAATAGACTTTTATAGCAATTGATATCAGTTCAATATTTACCAATATTATTGTCTTAGTAAGACTTTCTAATACTGAAAGTCTTGCTAAGACATGCATAAATATTGAGCTAGTAAAACATATAACTAAGTAAAATAAATATCAAAGATCTCAAATAAATAAGTACCATTAATAACACCAGAAATGACACCAGACTGGCTACCTGAGCAGAATGGGGGAGAGGGGAATGCATATTATCCCTGATATTCTTGAAAACTACTTGAACCTATTCAGAACACAACGGTGTTTTTGCTTAGATGTGTATGTATGACAATACCCCCAAAACATTTATAGACTATGCTATAAATTAAACATGTTTTATTATTTTGTAGCAGTTGGAATAATTGTGGATTTGCATTTTAAAAACGCAGCAGCCAAGTTATTATTTCTAATGTAAATGACTTGGCTGCTGCGTTTTTAAAATGCAAATCCACAATTATACCAACTGCTACAAAATAATAAGGCAACATTTTCAATACCTTGAAGCCAAGGTATTTATACTCTAGATGATCACAATGTGATTTTTTTTTTTTTTTTATTGGTCTACATGTCGTTTCTAATTCATTCCACTGTTGTCCTAAGTTTGTAGTGAGAGTGGTCAGATATGAAAGTCAAATCTAAAAAAAAACACTTCATGAGAAAAGAAGCATCCTAACTTAAACGTAGTAGCAATAAATCATTACATATTTTATCATTAAAGCTAAAATAGTTTAATTAGAAAAAAAGGATTCAATATTTGCTCACTCACTTTCTCAACAGTCATGTGTGTGTGTGTGTGTGTGTATATATAGATATTCAACTGTGGAATTATGCACAACAATAGAAACGGGTCACTATGGGTTAGGTTTACTTTAAGATCAATGTGCTTTTCTTATTCCACCCACAAGATATCTTGTATTAACAGTCAGTTCAGCTTCTGTAGGCGTGTTTGTAGCTCTCATCCTACGTCGATTGCAAGTGTTCTTAAAACAGAATTCTGTTGCAGATATACATTCATAAGTTCTGAAATGTCTCGGGAGCATGCCCTGACATGTTTGAGTCTTCTATTGTACCCGTTGTTTTAAGGATTAAAACAGAGGTTTCTATGATGATGTGTAAAGCACAGCCAGTGTTTAAAGTACTTACTGAAGATTTCTGAAGGAAGTCAGACTTCAACTCCATCTCTACACTAAAACTATGACAAAATAAACAATATGACTATAAATATTCAGAATGTGTTCATTTCTATTTTGCCTCTTATTAAAAATCCCTTTTTTGTTTTGTAAGACATGACAATTTTTTGTGTGTTTTTTTTTTTTTTGTCTTCTTACAGAGTTCTGTTGTTTTTGAATGTTTGCCACACTTAAATGTTTCAGAGTGCAAAAGCATCTTAATATCGGACAAAGATAACCTGAATAAACACAAAACATTTTAGATAACTTAATTTGTGAAAAGCTATGCAAAACTGACCTGTCTCTATTTGAAGAAATATTTATTGTCATGAAGTATTTAAGAGACTTTTGCACCTCTTGTCTTGACTTTTACAATCTGAATTGCTTTAATTCAGGCTGGCGGAAGTTTAAAGTATGAAATCTATGAGGGAGCAAATTTTTCTGAGCCCCGTATTTATTCTGTTTCAGCGTGCTTAAATTTTAAAAACGACTCTGTAAACAAAAATAAGACAACAGTCATATACGGCATCTCTTGTGTTTCAGCTGAGCTCCATTCCACACTCACTAATAGCGACATGGAGCACAAACAGATTGGAGAGCAGCCGTCGGATTTTAAAGGGGCTAAAAGTGAGTAGTATTTTCCAAACTGCTGAAAATAAGTGTGTTTTACAAAGTCAAACCTGAAATTACAAAGTGATTCTATTCATGTTTCTACAGCATTTGCAGGGGATGGACAAGCGGACATGTTGGCATGGACACGCAGGAGGAGGTTTGAGTGCAGACCCAAAAAATGTGGTGGGTGTTGTACCTTGGTCCAGTCAGCGACGAAAAGTTTCACACTGCTGTGTTTATTCATAGAAATTAAATAAACAATAATTGGAAGTTGTAAATGAGAAATTAATGTAAAATAAGTGCCCTTGTCAGTGGGTATTTAGGGTATTGATTTGACATTGTCGGAGTTCATTTAACTTTTCATCACTTCAATTTATAGGTGATCAATACTAGCAAATGTGATTCCAGTAACCCTCCATCTACATACAGTGTCATTGTTCATATCTGTGCTTATCAGTTCTGTGTCAAGTAATCTGATCAGTTATTGTTGCGGCTTTTGAATAAATTGGAATCATTTACAGTATAGATTTTCACCTACTGTGATATATTCAGGCTCTTTTAAGTCGCATATAAATCAGTTGTGCTGCCTTTGCAGTGTAACACCTTCCCTGATTGTGTTTGATTAAAGGCAGGTGATGGATACACTTTCTCTGTAATTTGCTCCAAGGAGCTGCCACACAGCAGGGCTGGAACATGCTGCCACCATATTGAGTGGATTAGAGGAATTACCGCGTATTCTGTAGCCTGCCGAGAGTCCCCATGGCAGATGTGTGTGGAAGTGCGGGTAAACAGCCGCGCTGGCACCAGCGGATTCTCTGCCTCAGCTGGGATGACAGCCCAGGTGTCTCCTGGGAGTTGTAGTGTCAGACTGGATGCCCAAGTCCACCTGGAGACTCTCTCATTGCTGTTGTCAGATCTCTCATGGGACTCCTGCTGACATTTGATGTTCCATGTGTCTGCCACAGTGTGGTCTTAAGGTTGCTGCGACTGTCACACTGAATGCAGAATGAGTGTTACTCGCCAATATTTTCAGACGGAACGCAGATTAGAAAGTTAAAATGATCCTCAACACGATTTTATCCATGTTTCCTGCTTTTTACAAGACAGCCTGAAAATCTGGGAAAATTATCTAACATTTTGTTTATGTTGTTGATTCGTTGCAGCTGAAAGAAGTGAATTCAACCAAGATTCTGTCTGCGATGCTGGCCTACGTGTGGCCAAAGGACCGACCAGACCTGCGGGCGCGTGTTGCCATTTCGCTTGGCCTTCTAGCTGGAGCTAAAGTAAGTTTATTAAAGGTTTATGCTAGTAAATTTGGTGACATTACCTCCATTTGTTCTTCCTTACTTGGTGGGTGATGGACCTCTACAGTTTTAGCTGTTTTATGCATAGCTATTGGTTAATTTTAATTAAACTTTTGGAAGCTTTTGCAACCATTTACCTAAAAGTAAATCTCCATAACCTAGCTGTAATGGATTTTATGGAGTGTAAGTGTGTTACTCTGATAAATATTATCAACCAGCAGCAAGTCCCTGAGAGTTTTCATTACTTTGATCAGAGGTAAGGCTGCACTGAATCAGGAAAACTTGTTATTCCAAAACTAATGCTAAATATTCAAATGATTACATTGATTATGATTAATATTTTCCTTTCTCTTTGCTTTCATTTCATTCATTAAATTCACTCTTTGTGAGCATGTGGCATCTCTGCCACTGAAAATATACATGGAGACTTTAAGGACAATGAACGTGTCCACCTGATAAAATACATTACTGTCATTCCAAATTTTAATAAAAGTTACATACTGCAGCTATAAGGAGATCTGGCTTGAAAACAGGCATTGCAAAAGATAAAACCTGGATTTTATTTTAGTTGTTTTTGTTATTAAGTAAATTATTGGGTTGTGTTTAATTCATGTTTTTCTAACATAAGTTTTTAAAGTCCTACATTCAACTTGATGAAATTTGCAGAAACTCCTGGTGCATGTCTTGGAAAACTTTCGCTTATTTACTGGGAAGAATGAACTGATAATGAAGGTTTCTGAGCAAGTGTCATACTTATGGAACTGATAACGGAGGTTTCAGTGAAGATGTTTTTCTTCTCTTTCCAACTAAAACTCCTTTGAACCAGGTTTGACTTAGGGACAGAGGTACCAATTAACCAGAGATGGGAGAAACTTGGAGAAACTTAGAGAAACTCCCTACAGGAGAGAGATGGGTGGAAGGCATCGTGTACGTGACTGATAAGATAGAAAAGGAGAATTTTATGTGTTAAGTTTCACTTCTTCCTTCTTCTCTCTTGCTTTTCTTGTCACAGACACTGATATTTACTCTGATTTTCTAAATAAAATATCTAAAGACAAATGCGCATTTCTCTGATTGATTCAGTATATCGCTCACTCCCAAAATGAAAAATATTTTTCCTGAACTTTACTTCATCTGCTTTGTGTGTAGAGTATTATTTAGGAACAGCAACAACTGCACTGTTTTCTGTTGGCAATTACTGGATGAAAATGGGAATCATTGTTTAACAAACAAAAGGTAAAAAAAAAAATGTCAAGCTAAAAATTACTTGTGAGGAATCTCTGCAATCAGTCTTTCAATATCAGCCAGTGGACTCTTGCAGTAGTGATGGCAATAAAGGAGAAGTTTTCTTGTTAAATAGAGGGAAAATTGTTTTTACAGGCACCTGGTCAGAAGCAACCTGCTAGAGCACTTTGAGTTTATTATGTCATTAACTGCTGATTCCAGAGATCCAAACTACCAGAGATCAGCTGCTGCGTGGAACAGAATATGGTAGAAATTCATTAAGCCTTTCAGTGCAGCTCTTTTCATTCTAAAAAGACCTTTCCATGTAGTTCTCTCTTGTCATCTTGGCACCTTCTGCCCTTGGCCTGGGTCCATCAATGCTTTCTCATGGGAAAAAATAATTTTTTTTAAAGCAAGGAAAAGATAAAAAATTTTTGGCTTGTAGTGTTGTAAAGTCTCAGATTAATAGCCTCGACATGCTATGCTATTGAGTATTGTGATAATTATATAGATTATGATTAACCACAAATTTTCCTGACTCTTTTCTTTCTATTGTTATCATCATATCCCCACAATTTCCTTAGAGTTGTAGCATCTCAAACATCCAGTGTGGGCAGTGAAAGTCCTCTATCTTTCCAAATGTAGCACTGGGGTGAAAAATTTGGATGCATGGCACTAATACATTATATGCAGCTAAGTATTTTATTCAAGTAGTTCTTTTGCAATTGCAGCATTGCATAATATGATATTGTGATCATATTTGCAATTTAAGAAATTGTGCAGCTGTGATTATACAATTACAGGAATCCCAAAGATATCAAGAAGCAAAAGGCCTTAAAAATTGAAACAACATGTGAAAAATCTAAAGATAAATATACCAGCACAGACTTGTGATTGAGTGGATAAACTTTATTTGAGGCATATTTAAAAAATATATTCTAATAACTCTGCCCTAAAGCATGCAGCACATCATCCAAGGACACCAAGCAGCAGTGACTAATCCACGTAGAACAGTATGTGCCTGAACACCAGTGGTGACAAACTGTCAGCCACGTTTCAATCTTAGCCTCTCCAAAAACCTTATTTCAGTGTGGGCACTGCTGGAAGTGATCAGACATGATGTGGGTATTTTTGTGTGTTTCATGATGCAAGTTTTTTGTGTTTAAAGAAGGCTAAACCAGGACAAATTTTCTCATTTAGGAATGGTAACATTTAGATTTACTCTGATTCTGTTCATTAAATATGGGTATAATAAACATAGATGACTAAGGAACAAAAATCCCACCAGCATCAGCAAATCATTCAAGGAGGATTGTGAAATCCAAGACATCCTTTCTCTGGAGCATACAGTGAGAAATCTGTTGAATCACTTTAAAGTGCAAACAATTTAATACACTGAGCAATAGCTATCACATTGCAGTGCTGCACATAATGCCAGTTTGAATATCAAAGATCAGAAACCCCTTTTAGATTCAGGATTTAAAGCTGTTACTAACCAAAAGCTTAAAAGAAATGCAGCAAGATTGGTGTTAAAGTACTGCTGTACCATTTCAGACAAACAATTTTTTTGTTATTTGTCAGAAGGACATTGCTTTTGTTACTGGAAAAAAAACAGACTTACAATAAAAAGCGTGGTAATTTGAGGCTGTCGTGCTGTGATAAGGTGTTGATTTCCACCAAGCATAACACAGCAAAGTCCACAGAAATAATAGTATTTATTTAAATGAAAGACAAATCAAGAAAAATAAAGTGGTGAATATACTACATATCTAGCATTTGTGCTTTTCATAATATTCTTAAAGGAAGGGAGAGGGATTTTCTAGTCCCATACTGCCATTTTATCGCACAATTGGAAAAAAATCTTTCCTTCGGTTGTTATAAAAATTCTGTATATATAAAAAAATTACTTAAATGACATTTGACCTTCCAATTGGATCCCTTGAAATCTGGTCCTGCCTCTTTAAGAAGCCCTGTTTCTTTCCAACATTCTGTCTTCAGCTCATCATCACAGCAGTGCTTCTCCATTATGCCATTTGCCACTGTGTACAACTGAGAAGTAATTCGTATGATAAGTTCTGCAGACTCACAGTTCCAACAGGTGTTTGCAAATTACTGCTGCCACTAGACTGGTGAAGCTGAGAGGTGAAGGCGCAGGGAAGCGATGCAACATGAAGCTGCAGGAAGTTCAGCTGCAGACGGCAGCTCAACTCTAACATCAAAACTTCTCATAATCAGTTTTTTTTTTTTTAAGCAGCACAAGATATAAATTTGAGGACCATAACAAATATAAATTCATATGAAAATCAATTTGTGATGCGCCGTGGTTAAATCAGAGGTATTTTCCTAATGCATGTACTGAAAGTAGACCTTACAGGACTCTAAATACAGTTAAAATCTGGAAAAGTATGTAATTTAATTTTAGCATGTGCCAAGTCTGAATAATTGTGGAAAAAATAAAACATACGGAGCACAGAAATGTGTCTGCTATAATATCTTGGATCCCAATCTAATACAAACTAATTGCATTGGATTTTTGTTGAATAATAGCTAAATTACATACTTTATCTTTTTCCTGGTCACAACCTACTTTGAATACCTTTGCATCAGTATTGTTACATTACAGACTGACTGCAGATCCATCGAAAACAATCAAAAATGGACACTCACACTAGTGCTTTTGACTGTAGAAAACTTTAAATCAGGTTGTTCTGGACTTGTGCTTCTGCTTAAATTATAAAAAAAAAAAAAAAAAAAGTTTTCTGTCCGTTTTTATAAACAGAAATTAAGGCATCAAAAATCTGAAGCCATTCTCAGGGCATTGTTGTTTCATAATTGATGCTACCTACAAATGATGAGATTTGATTACTCTAATTGTTAGAGGTTTATATTTGTATTCAGATGTCCAGAATGTTATCAGATCTTTAGAAAAAATCTGTGAGAATGTGTAAACAAGTTCAAATTAAGAATGTGTCAAAAGCCTGTTGATATTTAGGAATATACTTACAAATTGTTGCAAAACAGATCACTTGAAGCACTGGTTAAGTTTTAAATATTCGCGTTTAATCAAATCCTCTCCCTGCACCTTTTGCTGAAACATCATGAGCACTTGCGCTAAGTGATTGCACTTGGAGAAGACGCCATGTAAAACTAAAAGCAGCATGCATTTAAAGCAGTCTTTTAAATAATTAATTGCATGCATCAATCAGTGTGTGATGTGTTTTCTCTTCCTTTGTTGATAGTCTCTCATTTACACCCTGGAAAATAATCACAAATTCAAAGCTCCAAAATAAGTGTGTCCTGCTGCTGCCCAGCACGGCTCTCTCTGCTGTGTGCTAAAAGAGTGTGGAGCGAGTGCATACAATCCAATCGACTCCTTCTATTTTCCTGCGTGGTTGGAGTTAACCTCCATTTTACCAATTTGTCTGTTTGAACCGAAACCACCAGCTGTGTGGATGCAATTTTTAAATCAACTGAATAATTACGTGGTTACAGTGCATCTCACCTCTGCGAGCCACATTATCAGTGACATTTTCATTTCAAATGAATGGTTACACACAAGTTGGCCTCGAATGAAGCCCTCTCTGTCTCTGTGCCCGTCTGTGTTTCATAGCGTAAGGTAAAGCTAATTCTCCATCGCCCGGAGCCTTTTTCTGCTACTTGACACAGAATCTCTATTACGGGATGACATATTGCCAGGTAGAGATTGACACAGTGTCAATTTAATCTCCAGTGGTTGTCGTTAATGGATTAAAAGAGCGCATCCAACCTTATCATGTATTAGTGGCAGAATTGAGGACATGTTTTGGCTCTGTGATAATAGGCTCAGGCTATTTTTGTGTCATGTTCTGTTGTCTTGGTAGCAAAGTGGCAGATATTGTTTTTTTCCTTTGGGGATTAAGAGGACTTCTATTGTCTGAGTGTAATACCCAAGTGTATGAAGCAGGAGCCATGGGGATATGGCTTTTGGCAGGATAAATAGGTTTACTTTTATGGTTTTTCATTGATTTGCACAATTTCTCAAGACTATTTAATGAAGAACTTGACAGTAAAAAGGAGCCTAAAAACCTGCTCCTGTGTTCAGGGTTTGAAAGTTCAAAATAAAAATGCTACGCTGTGTGATGCTGTGTTCGTTGTGTGTCCTAATGTGCAGCGGACCGCCCAGACTGAGTCACACAGCTGTCCCTGTGCTTTTAATTAGCCCTAATAACCATTTCAATTCCATTAGCAGGAGGCAGAAGCTCCTCTCCAGCACTACTACAGCCAGACGAAAAGAAAAACAGAGCATGTATACACAGCAACATAACACAAAATTGTGGCCACTTGTACATATCCACAAATGCACCTGCATCGTCAGTGTTAGATTTTCTTTGTAAACTCCTGCTTCTGGGATGTGAGGTGTTCATTAATAAAAGAGGCATATAGAAATAGCATGTTGTTAAGTCAGTATAGGATCATGTAGGACGTCGTTACTCAAAAGATTTTACAGTTTTGGCTTTCAACATGTTTTTAAAACACGTTTTTCACCGAGGCATGTCATTCACTCACCAACCCAGTTTCCTGCCTCTAAATACAGTTTACAGTGCATTTTAAGAAATTCTGAATATGACTGAAAAGGAATTTTATTTCAGTAATTTATTTCAAAAGTCAAATCTATATTATGTAACGTTATCAAACATAAACTAACTTATTTCAACTTTTTATTTCTGTATTATAATATTTAATGGTTCTTGGCTCCTTTAAACATCTGGCTTGCAACTACAAGTGAGAGTAAATTAATTTCCAGAAAGCAGCAAAGAACTTAAAGAAGACAGCAAAACTTTTTAATAGCTGTTGCCTCAGTTGGGGGTTTAGCTGAGGTCTGCATGACCCTGAAAGCATGACTGAAGAGCTACTTATTGGATTACTGAAATAAAAAATAAAAGCCCTGTTTTTTTGGCTTCAAAAGGCGCTCAGAATAATTTACCAAACAGGGGTGGTGCAAGTATTCATGATTATTGAAATTGACTTGGAACAAAGTTGTGGGGATGTTTTTCAAGACTTGGTGAAAGAAACTCTACATTCTTCAGTGTACCAAGACATTTTGGACAACTTTGCAAGAACAGTTTAGGGATTCCTGTGCTAACATGACTCTACACCAGTGCACAAAGCTCATAAAAACATGGATGAGCAAATTTGGTGTGGAAGAACTTTATTGACCTACAGATAGGTCCAACATCAAGGACCTATCTGTTGTACAAGGACCTCATGACCGGACTGTACAACATCACTGTCTGACCTCACAAATGCACCTCCGGAAATTTCCATAAATACACTCCACATTGTGGAAAGCCTTCATAGTAGAGCTGTTATCTCTATAAAGGTTGGCCCAACATCCTAATGACTTGACCATCATTCCTTTCTATGTCCACATAGAAAGAAATGGTTGTCAAGTTTATTTGTGTATGAGCGAGTATTTTCGGCAACATAGTGTAACTCAATGACATTTTGATGTACAGACTTCTCTGGGAAGTGTTTGTGTAACAAAATTGTCTGACTGACTTAGTTTTTGATTCATTTTTCAATTCATCATCAAATTATAGCAGATATTATCTCAAAGCATTTTTCAAGACAAGAGATACGAGTCTTATGAAATTGTTTGGGTCCATATTGGGTTCAACTCAATAACTTTAATGAATCCAGTTAATTCCAGTACCATGCAATTATGCAGACTTAGATTTAAGTCCAATACAACCCCTGGCTGTATTACAGAACAATCAAAGTGGATTGATCAAAGTGGTTTGATCTTATGATGACGGGTGGGATCATAAGATCCCACCCGGCATCTTATGATACCGGTAGAACTTACCTTAAGTAAGTTGTCCCTCCAAGACACTCATGTTGAACATTTTCCATTTTTCTCCCTTCTCACCTCCTCTTTGTCTTCCCTCTCAGTTGACCAATGTGATCGTGCCCTTCATGTTTAAGTATGCTGTGGACGAGCTTAACCAGATGTCGGGGCACATGCTGAACCTGAATGACGCGCCAAGCACAGTGGCTACCATGGCAACGGCCATGCTGATTGGCTGTAAGTCCAAGACTCGTATTACGCTGCCAGGTGTTGAGCTCATCCGAGGAGACTGCAGAACTCTATTGTGTAGATGCTGACCTTTCCAACAGCATTCATATGAATGCTGCTATGCGACCTCTTCTGCATGTTATTAACTTTATTAGCTATTTTCTGCAATTGACTTTGTGTCTATTTATAACTCCCTCATCCATATTATGGGCTTAAAGGGCTTTCTGTTGTAAATAGTAGATAATGCAATTTTAAAAGGAGAAGTTAATAAATCTCTTATGTTCTGATATTTTTAGTTTCAGATGTTAAGGTTTTCTAAGCAAGAAAATATGACCCCAGCAATCAGCATCATTGATCTCAACTTTGATCATATGTATACCAGGGTACCTTAAGCAGCCTTTTCTTAAAGTACCTTGCAAAAAATATTCACAACCTTTGAACTCTACTTATAACTAAAAATGTATTTTATCGCCATTTTACATCACAGATCATCAAGCACATTATTTTGAGGTGGAAGATAAATTGTATGCGGTACTGATATCTGAGAAGTGTGTATAAAGCATGGATTTGATTTTTTTTTTCTTATTAAAAATGTCCACATTATTTTGTCTGACCTCTATGCCATTAAAAGCATACATCGTGTTTGAACATCAAGAGTTGCTAGACTGTCCAGATGGCAAAATGTATTATTGGTGTAATTATTGGAGTGTTAATGCACGGCACTGACACTCAAAAACCAGCCAGAGGTCCTTGTCCAACATCACTGTCTCAACTTGTGTTCTATTCTACCAAACATTAAATCTTAACAGTCCTTTGTGATGTTGCATTCATTAATATTGCAATTGTGATTTGATATAATGTGCAGCTCTCGCTTGATGCAAACACTACTCATGGCATTATTTCAACAATGACTTTGGTTTTACTACTTTTTGATTAACACACATATTGGGGGATCTCTGATTTAATATTTATCCTTTGAGTACAAAGGACAAATATTAAGTCCTTTGTACACAAAGGACTTAATATTGGATCAATATTAAGTCCTTTTAAATCCTGGATTTAAAAGGAGAAACACTGGAGGATCTCTGCAACTCCTCCAGAGTTTTCACATCCCTCTTGGCTGCTTGTCTGATTAACGCTCTCTATTCCTGGCTGACAGGAATAGAGTCATGCCTTGGTAGATTTGCAGTATCACAGGTTTACCTGATGTTATTTAAATTTGAAAAACAATTTATTGCACTTTACTTTATTTAAGGATATTAGAATAAATATATACAAAGACCGCTCTTTTTAAGATTTATTGAAAAAACAAGTGTTTTTTGTTAGTCTGTCAAGCTCAACAAAATTCTTTGAGGTTTGACAGAAATGTGAAAGTTATGAAAACTTTACAAGATGCTGTGTTGCCCATTTAAGAGGAACGTGGGGAACCATCTAAATAAGAGAACCCATTGTTTTTGTTCCTTCTTTTGGACACTCTGGGCTCTGGATTTGAAGCCTGCAGTGACTGGTGTAATTTTGCTGTCAAGGTTGCACAGTGCTCATCCTACCTTGTCAGATGTGGACACATTGTTCATTAGATGAGCATTCCTATTTAACGCCACATTACAGCTCCGTGAAGACCAACAGACAGAGAGATTATCACCCTGACTTGGTCTCAACGGACTGCTCATGTGTTCACACAGCTTAGAGGCAGCATGTATCTTTTCAACACAAACTTATCAATTTGAGGCAGTCATCGTAGCACAGTTATATGCGTTTTGTGAGATCAAATAATTACCTTCATTTTTTTATAGTGTGAAGTTGTTAATTTTATTTAACTGAGCTAGTTTAGATTAATTATGTTCAGTATAAAATTAGGCATTAATTAAAACAGTGTAAAGAAAGGCTGTCTCCCTTGCATCCACCCTCATCCTTTAGAGAAAGTGTTGAAATTAATCCTGGTAATTGAAAACTTTCCGTGACACTCTCTTTAAGTGCGCCTCCCTCTTCTAGTATTCTGATCACACATGTGACCCGCACACACAACATTTCTGAGCACGCTCAGATACCCTCCCTGTCTCCAGTCTGTTGTGTATTGAGGCTTTACAGAGCACCATAGTATGTAATTACTGGTGGGAGGCTGTTGCTGGAGCACTGCAGTGCTTACAGGCCAGAGATGATTTGAAAGATAGGTCCCTCCACCTTATACTTCCTCTGCCTTTCTGCAGTCAAGAGGCCTGAAAATCTCATCTGCTTCCATATACAGTATTTCATTTCAGGATGTTGATGTTTAAAATCACATTTTTGTCTTATTTCAGAACCATTATGTGTGCTTTAGATCACTGTCACACACAATTTCAGTACCGTTTAAATATTCCTACTTTTCACAGCAGGTGTCTTAAAACTCCCCGTCTCCTCTGCTTCTCCAGATGGTGTCTCTCGGGCTTGTGCGGCCTTCTTTAACGAGCTGAGGAACATGGTGTTCGGCAAAGTGGCCCAAAGCTCCATCCGACGCATCGCTAAGAACGTCTTTCTGCACCTGCACAACCTGGACCTGGGGTTCCACCTCAGCCGCCAGACGGGGGCGCTGTCAAAGGCAATCGACCGTGGCACGAGGGGTATCTCCTTCGTCCTCAGCGCTCTCGTCTTCAACCTAGGACCCACAGTCTTTGAGATGGCCCTCGTCAGTGGCATTTTGGTGAGTGTTGGGATTTGACACAATGTCTACAGAGTTTACCTTTGCTTTTTTTTCCTGAAAAATAAAACTGCACATTTCTTGTAAATGGAGTCCTGCACTGAAAGTGTTTGCCAACCACAGAACATTTTTAGCAATGATGGACCAGTGTGAGGTTCTGAACCGTGAGTCAAGTTGAACAGTTTCACTATTCTGATCCCAAAGTTTTATACAAAAAGCACTATCATTATTTTTGTATATGATGCTTATTATTGGTACTGCTACAGAAATAATGCAGCGTATTGATAATTTCAGTTAATATAATGTTTTGTTTTTTTTTGTTACATTGATATGATCAATAATGTCGAATGAGCACCAACTAAATTCATGCTCCTAAGTAGTAGTTTTCAAATATTTAGTTTTCAAAATGTGTAGAATAAGCTAGGTAGGCTATGGTAGGCTGTCAGACAATTTACTGGATTAGAAGCAAGATGTGTGCAAATTATCAGCTTTAGTTTTAAAACTAAAAAGTAGTTGGCGGCATTCCTTCAGTTTTCTTACATTGACTGTGTTTATACATGTGCATATAACAGAATTTTTGTTTTTGTAAGCATGATGAGTGATTAGATGCAAAAATGTGTTTTCTGATTACTGTATTTTATGTTTATTTTAAAAAAGTTACTGTTTTAAGAACAGTAACTTTTGTCAGAGATGGTATGACCAAAGTTATCTCTAGCTGTATGGACAAACAGGATTTAGTAAACCAAATATTTCTGCTCACCGCTGATCAGCTGGCTGAAACAGAGCCACAAAATGTTTCCTGTGATTCATTGGAAATAGGCTTTAGAAGCATTTCTAGACTAATTCATGTTGATTTCTTTGTAAATCATAGCATAATATGTTGAATTGTTACTATTATTTTGAGTCCGTATCCTACTTCAAGTTGTCAAATATGTTTTAGGCAAGCATTATTCTTATTTTTATTTATTCTTCAGGTTTAACTATAATCGGCCAACAGAAGACATTCATTTCCTGCGTAGGGATCAGCAGGCTTAAAGCTTTTTGCACATAAAACTAAAATGATCATTTGAAAAGTGAATTTTGTATTTCTTTATAAGGGTTGTCTGAATTTAAATGCTTGAAGGTTTTGATTAATAAACTTTTTTTTTTTTTACTTAATTTCCACTTCTTTGTATAAAAATGTATGTTTTACATTCTAAAAACCATTTTAAACCATGGTTCACAAAGCTAGAATATGTTAAATAAATTCCGATTTTGTTGTTTGAACTTCCAAAAAAATAATAAAAATCCCCCGAATGTATACCCAGAGAATGTCCATCATTTTGGATATTTCTGGACGTCATGGCATCGGGAGGTTTGTTCTACCTTGCTGTCTGTGCCGTTCAGCTCTTCACCGCTCAGGGCCTAGCGTCACCTTGACAATCTTCGCAGCTGATTGTCTGCAAATTATTTTCGGAGATGTTGTCTCATTTACATTGTAAATGGGATTTGAACTTTTGTTGGAAATGTGGTCCATTAGTGCCACTGATGAATACCAAAGTTTGGAGCAGTTTTCCATCCCCATTCAATCCAAAATAAAATGTTCTATGATTTCGTCCTGTTGCTGAAGGAAAACTACCAGACTGTGAAATTTTAGCAGTGCCTAAATTCTAAGTATTAATGCGATTACTTCCCGTAGTTTTCAGGACCCTCTTTAAACCTTGAGTGATACCAGCATTGGGTCACTGAGCTTGGTGTGATTTTTGGGGATTTTATTTAAAAAATGTTGAATTACTGCACATAAAGATGACCTGTCTTGCTCTTCTCTTCCACAGTATTACAAGTGTGGCGGACAGTTTGCAGCAGTGGCCTTGGGCACCTTGTCAGCATATACTATTTTCACAATTCTTGTTACTCAGTGGAGGTAGGAAGATTTCTGTGACTTTTCTGTCTGTCTCTAGGTCAGGATTGTTATTCCCTGACAAGCTCTGTAAATACCTCAGTGGCTCCATGTGCTACCAGTAAAAAAAAAAAAAATCACCCACTGGCTGAAACGTACTAATGAAAGCTCTCAGGTCACCATGCATGTGTCTCGGCACACAGGACTCGTTTCCGCATTGAGATGAACAAAGCAGACAACGAAGCAGGAAATGCAGCGATTGACTCGCTGCTTAACTACGAGACTGTGAAGGTAAGTTACCACGCCTACATTTATCTTGGCCTTGTGTCGCCTGACTATTTTTTTAAACATTGATGATCAATCTGAAATAATTTGTTAAATTAACTTCAAGTTTAATCCATTTTGACTCAACTGTAACTTTTTATTTTGTTCTTCTCTTAAAGTTCCTTCTAATTCCAGCTTAAAATAATCAGTTTTTAGCTCTTGTCAATCCAGCCACAACAAATCTACTGAGCTTTTCTGGACTCTATGAAATGTTTTCCCTGGTCTAGTCAATGACACAAAAAATGTTGTAGGTTGCCGTTTTGGCACAGGCGTCTGCTATTTCAGGCTGTTTTTATCCAGAAAAGTCAGCGTGGTGCTCAGCTGACTGGTGATGTGTTAACGTTGCTTTACAGCTTTTACTCTTATTGTCTGTGTCAGATAGTTATCTTCATTCTACATCAGTGTTAGTTTTTAATGGTCTTGTCTAAAAATAGTTTCTTATACTTGGACTTGCTTTGTGGTCATGTCCAGTGTGGTTTTTGTAAGGCTTCCATCTGTCAGTACTGATATTATCCAACTCTAATTTCTCTTTTAGAACTTCAGTGTAAGAAAATATTTTGTTCCCGCACTGAGTGATACCACTGCGTCATATCAGGGATATGACGCAGTGGTATGAGATGAGAAAACAGATGCTGTAAAACTCTTTTAGTATTATTTTTAAAACAAAAGCACGATGGGCAGCTTGGTGACTCAGTGGTAAAGCAGATGCAACATGAAGTTGTAGTTCTTAACACAGCTGTCCTGGGTTCGATTCCCAGCCTCAGACCTTTTAACACTTGTAAAAAAAAAAGGCCTGACCTCTGGGCTGCACTTCTTACTGTACAGCTGCTAACAACTAAAAGTGATCAAAACCTAAAAACACCTAAATTGATTTATTGAGCTGACACTTAAATCCGTGATGGAAGTATAAACTCAAAAGAATCTGAAGTCTTGCTCTCTCTCACCTCCTCACAGCCTGGTTAAAAAATAATTGCCTTTTTAAATAGCATCTTATGTCTCACCGACGGCTGGAATTAGCTATCTTTAACCCTTCTGCCCTCAGAAACAGCCTCCACATGAAAGAGTGTTTTTGTCAGCGTGAACTCCTGGTTTTGTTTCTGACCGGCCCGCCGCTGGTCAGGCCCGATCCAGCTTTTACTCTTATTGTCTGTGTCAGACAATAAAATCTGCAGGTTCTGATCACTAATTGATTTCTCAGTTCCTCGCTAGCTTGAAGAGCATTCAAGAGAGCTTATCTAGAGGACTTACAGAATGAAGATGAATACTGATTACTAAGCTAATAATATTCAGTGAACTCAGGTTTAAATGTCTAAGAGCAAATTTTCCTCTTATTTTTCCAATGAAATTCAAAGCAGCACACAGTGTTTTACTAGGCAGCTTTGAGCACTGCAGTGGCCATTCCAAATATATTTTGTTAGTGTTATTTTCCTTGCTGTGTAATCTTGTCCTGTTTTCCTTAACATCTTGTTCTGTGTTATTTTGTGTCATCTATGTCAATGCGGCCAGATTTAGCATCACTCTGAGCTGTGAGTGTGCATATGTAATTAGATCTCCACCCACTCAGAAATTCATTCCACTTCCACAAAGGGCTGTACGAGAACCTGAATGCAGCGCCTGTCTTCCATGTGCTACTTTCTGATTTCCCTCTACGATTTCACTGCATTTTCTTATATGCAAATCCGCTGGAACTCTGTAGCTGTGCAGCTTCACTGCCGTTAGCTAGAGGAGCAAATCGCCCACTTAACCGGAGCTGGAAAACAATAGAGCAAACTAAACAAACAGCAGTTCTGCAACAATATTTAGTAATTGGCAGCAGAGTTGCGGACTATTTTTTATTTTTTTTATTTATTTAATATGTGAAATGTAAAAGTGTGTTTGTGGCTGATGCACGAGCCATTCTCTCTTAATGATATTTATCATAATTATGTAGGGTAACACTTACGACGGCTTTATGTGCTCTGTTGTTAATGTAGGCATCTGTGGAAGCTGCTGCACATGAAAATACAAAGAAAAAAATGTTCCAGTGATGAACACTCAGCTGTAATTCTTGTTCAGAAGTGATGATTAGGCTTCAATGTCTAATATGTGTAACTGTTGTTTGTGCCACAGCCGTTCTGCTCTGTCACAGTTTCAGATCTGCTGCCAGTTCAGCAAAGCAGGCTTTGGATTCTGTTCCATCGCCTTCATGTCCTTTAAAATCTGTTGGGAGCAGATGAAGACACAGACATGAAAAAGTGCTTTAGAGCCCAACTGAGACACAGTCTCCGCTCGGAGCGGTCACTGAGAACAAATGCAGCCTTGAGGCAGACTACAGCTAAAGTGTGTTTCTGCCTGACAC
Source organism: Girardinus metallicus (assembly GCA_903067095.1). NCBI lineage: Eukaryota > Metazoa > Chordata > Actinopteri > Cyprinodontiformes > Poeciliidae > Girardinus > Girardinus metallicus. The sequence goes on along the minus strand of CAEGAE010023368.1, from coordinate 19,604 downwards.
TGCTCTCCATGCTCCCTTAACCTTTCACCTCAACCATATTTGTGTCTCTCCCTCTTTTTCCTGTAAACTTGCACTTCCCTTTGTTCCGTTGGCGAATTTGTTCGTCTTCCTGGCCTCTGCTCCCATCTCTCCTCACTCCTCATGTTTGTCGTCTCCCCTGCAGTACTTTAATAACGAGAAGTATGAAGCGGAAAGGTATGATGAATTCCTGAAGATCTATGAGTCATCCTCTTTAAAAACCACGTCGACGCTCGCCATGCTCAACTTTGGCCAGAGTGCAATCTTCAGCGTTGGCCTCACTACAATCATGTTGTTGGCAAGCAAAGGCATTACAGCAGGTGAGTAATTTGAAAGCTCACGATGATTATGTGAATATGTGGGTTTAATTTGGGACATTGATGCTGAACTATCTTAATTTAAGGCCATCCTTGAATTTACCGGAAATGTAAATAGAAAAGCAGAAACAGAATCTGAACTAAATTTGAACTCTGTTTGCTGCAGAGTTTCATTAAAATAAAATCTTTCAGTACGAATGCTTGAAGAGAAAACTTAAAACAAAATCAGACAGATGAAACTGTCAAATAAAACCAACAATGAACTCCATTATAGAAACTAAATGAGAACAAAGCACAGCATGCATGAAAAAGTGGCATGAATAGGAAATAAAATAGCCTTGATGCAGAAAATGAAATCACAGGGTGTGGAGCTGCTCAGTCGGCTTTCACTACAACTTGAAAGAGAAAGTGTTGACAATTTTTATTTGTTTTTGTCTTGCTTTGAAAGATGTATGCAATGATAGAGCTATTCAAAAGTAATCTATCATTTTTTCTCATCTGATCATGTTTCTACCATAAACATCTGTTTAATTTTATCCCTGATTTTGTCTGCTTTGTTCTTAGTGTTAAGATGCTGTTTGTTCACTAATGTTCTCTAGAAAATCTGTGAGGCCTTCAGAGAACAGCTGGATTTATACTGTGATTAAACTAGACATGTGGCGTATATTTACTAAACTGGTGACATCTGAATGCGATTGGTTGCACCTGACTTTCTTTAAGGCTATCAGACTAAAGTGGACTGATTACAAGTAAATGCTTTTGTTTTTACATCACAAGTATACACAGCCTTGTGTTAGTCTATCACATAAAATTTCAAAACACATAAAATACATTGAAGTTGGTAGTTATAAAATGACAAAAAGCTGAAGGAGTATGAATAGTCTTGCGAGGCACTGAAGACTGTGAGCTGCTCTGCTGCCATTGTGTAGGTACCATGACCGTAGGAGACCTGGTGATGGTGAACGGCCTCCTCTTCCAGCTCTCTCTTCCCCTCAACTTCCTGGGTACAGTGTACAGAGAGACCAGGCAGGCGCTCATCGATATGAACACTCTGTTCACCCTGCTCAGCGTCGACACAAAGATCAAGGTAACGTGTCACCCTGACACAAACTTTGTGCCTCTAAAACAGAGATTCTTTGTGTTCATACATTTGTATCCTCCAATAAAGGAGAACAGAAAAGATGAATTTGTACACAGCAGCAAGCGAGCTTAGAGAAAATTTAAAAGCAAAGAAAAATACAAAAGCCTCTTTGCAAGACCCTGTTTTTCTTTACCACAGTAACAGAGAGAGCAGTACCTACGATTATATCCTGGACTGAAAGAGTTTTCATAATAGCTTGACTTAGATTATCTATCCACAAGATGAGTGTATAAAAAAAATTATGGCTTGTTGTCAAACATGCTAATTATGTGCTTCGTGCGACTTGAAGGCTGCTTCATCTTTACCACCTGTAGTGCCTGACATTACTGGCTGCACTGGTGGTATCAGGAAAAGAGTTTAGCAGGAATGTGACTGAATCTTTATTAAACTGGACTGTATGTTGAAATTAACTGTAACTGCAAAGCCCATTTATATCTTAGAGAAATAGTGTTGCATGCTGGGATGTTATGTAAAATTGAGGTTTTTTTGGATTTATGTAATGTCATATCAAAAACATACCTCGAGTGTTGCCTTGAATCTTTCATGCATGTTTGAGAATATCTAGAATCTTCTGTGGCAGCCTTTTCAGGGTGCCTAAAGGCTCCTTATAGCTGACCCCTAGCATTCCCCACTCAGCTCCTTCAGACTAGTGGCAGCAGCAATTAGCAAACATGTGGTGGAACTGCGCATCTGCCGAGCTCATTGTACAAACTACTTTGCAGTCCGACGCTCCTAAGAATGGTTAACAACAAAAAGAGGAGCATTGTTGTGATGACGTGCTGAAGAGTAGGAGCGTAAAGAAATAGCAGCCCAATTTCAAATGATCAAATTACAAATCAAATTATTTTTAATATGTCTTGTTTCATATTTACAGCATAATTACAATAGTTGAAAGTAACATAGTTACTTGATTTTGCCATAAAATGGTACTTCGTGCTTGCAAAATACATATTAGCGTTCACTGATTTATTGTTTTTCCATAGCGTATAATTTATCTCAAGTATTTTAGTCTGTCTTAGATATATAAATTACAGAGCTCTGAACTTGTTCAAGTTTTGTCTTTAGTCATTTTTTAAAATTTGAAAGTGTGAGTGTGTGTTTCTTGTAAGACTGGGAGCGTGAAAATATCCCTCATCTGCAGCAAAAAAGTAGGTGGCATCTTTTTTAGGTTTTGTTTTTGTCTTTGTTTGGCACTCCCTCATTTTTCATTTGGAGTTTTTTAGGTTCATCATTATCACTTTCATACTTTTCAGAGCTAGAGGTGAAACGATGAGATCTGTCCAATGTTCCTTCTCAATAACAGAATCAAATTAACAATGTGTTACTGTTCTGAGGCTGGACCTGTTGATTAATAATTGTTTCTAGATCCAACCACCATCTGGTGCTTGTTAAAGTTATAGCATTAATAAATTAAACAATTATAAACTTATCGGTTTGACCCCTCTTTTATAGATGAGCAGAAAGGCTTGTATTTTGGTCAGCTACAAACACTGATAAGGGAGCAAACAAAAGAAATCATATGAGGAAAAACCTTCCCATATCCACTTCTAATTTTGGTGGCAAATCTGTGATGCTTGTTTCTGTTCTGGAGGTCAGGGGTACCTTGTTGGGGTACATGATGTCATGAACTCCTGGAAATACTTAAAAGGATTGAAATCCTTTGTCTAAGTATTAAAATAATTTCTCATTTAGGAGAATAATTCCAAACATTTGAAGAAATAAACACAGCAATAATCCCATAGAAGCAAAATAGACCATCTTCCTGGACTCTGGATGATCCAAGGATTTTGTGCAAAAAGAAATGGTCAAAGGTCACCCTCTCTGTATGCTTCAACCTTATGAAACTACATGGGAGAAAAGACTTTGCTGTCTATGCAAAGGATTGTTAGCAGTAGTGCCAATAATTGCTCCACCAGTGATTTAGAATAAAAACAACCCTACTCAGCATGTGTTGAATAATTGCACTCAAATTAAAGTTTTAATTTTATTTATTTAATGTGGCATAATTTTATTGCAATAACAGCAGAATTCATTTCAATGTTTCTCTACATCCTCATCAGAGGTGCCAATAAGTGAAAATGTATAGCAATGTATTTTTTCTCTCCAGCTATCAGTTTTATTGTGTTGGAAATATTGCTGCATTTCTCCTTTTATTTAAACACATGGCAGCCCATCCTGCGTCATAAGAGTGCACTTAAGTGCACTCTTATGACGCCCGACAATAAGAAGGCCATTCCCATCTCCAGCCTGTAATTACAGTGCTAGACATGAATCTGTCCAGTTATTTTTCCACTCATCAGTAATATTCCTCTCCATTGTGATTCCTTGTGGAATGGTGCTGCCCTGCAGGCCATTTTTGTATGAATGTTTTTTTTAAATGTGGGACACATTGTCCCATTATGCAGATGTAAAATTATTTCAAACTACCGCCCTCACTTGAAACTGCACCACACAATCCAAAAACAGAATAATAATAATTGTGGCTTTTTTCCATGTTGGCGGGTGTGGAATAATGTGCGTTCTGAAGCTCTCCGGGTTATTTACATGAATCGAGAGAGGCAGATTGTGGGTGATAATGTTTCTTGTAGATTTTACAGAAAATGCTTTCACTCCCAGTCAAAGGACCAAGTTTTATTCAGTGCTGACCTTGGCCACATCTCTGAGCTCAGTATGAAGCTAAAGTTTATTATTGATCCTTGAGCATTTAAAATGAAGGGCAGAGTGAAGATTCAGAGGGCTTTTTGTTATAACGGCTTACAAATGCGATGAATGTCTCTGCATTCTGCCTCTTTAGAAGATGCTGTTGCATCACTGCAGGCCTTGACTCACGCTTCTCTCCTTCTCCCATTCTTCTTTTGTCTGCCAACCCTCGGATGGTTTGCTGTAGGAGAAGGATCTCGCCCCACCGTTAATCGTCACACCACAGGACGCCACAATCCGCTTCGAGGACGTCTATTTTGAATACCTCGAGGGTCAGAAGGTTTTAAACGGGGTGTCCTTTGAGGTGCCTGCTGGGAAGAAGGTGGCTATAGTTGGTGGCAGCGGGTCAGGGTAGGTTCTGGCTTGAAACCTTTAGCGTTGTCATGACGAGATGCACCAAACAGCCACATCCTGGGTGATACCAGTTTCTGGTTCTGATTGAAGTTGACCCACCAAACTATTTTAACTTTGTTTGTTTTTCTAAGGACTCTAAGATGTGAAAGAGATCAATGTGTTGCAAGTTTGTTGATTGAAGCCATAGTTTTGAATCAAATAAAAAATAAAATAAGTATTTGCATAATTATATTGCAATTAATTATGTTTAGATATTTAAAAATATCTAAACATTGTTAAATGTTCTAGATATCATAATTAGCTTGAGAGAGACAACCTGAGTAAGTGCAAAATGCAGTTTTCCATTGATGATTTCATTTATTAATGGAAAATGTGCATCCAAAACTACCTTGTTCAATATTAAATTACAATTACTCCACTTGTTAAATCAAGAATGAACTGCTTTCATGTTTTTTGGACAACTGTCAGATATCTCAACAAGCATCACACCGTCCAAAAAACTGTCAAAATGCTGCGTTTCTTAGCCATTTGGAGGTGGACATGAAGGTGCACTTTAGTTCATTGTCCTGCTCTACAACCTAAATGCCAAAAATGTTATGATTTTCTGTTATGTTAAGATTTTCTGCTATAAAGTAGAATTCATAGTTCCTTCATTTACTGCATGTCGTCCAGAGTATTATACCCATCATCATGGATGTTTTTAGCACATGCAAGGTTGGCCTCTGTGTTGTTTTTGGTCTCCAGTGGCTCAAATACTCTTTATTTGCTGCTGTATGTCCCCTGATTTACCTGATTTCAATCTTTTTTTATTATTATTTTTTTTAAATGTTGCACTGAAGTTCGTAATTTGATTGTGGCGTTTATAGAACAAACGGGGAGGAGTTCTTAGTTTTGGGACAATGTTTGAATAGTAAGAAAAAAATCATGTATTTGACCTGCTGATTACCTCAGGTTGGTTGGTTGGTGCATCTCTAGTGTCGTCACTCCTCCAAAGCCTGAAAGCCTATTCAATAGACCCGAAGGGGTGTGGCTGTCTGATTTTTACAGACGAAGCAATAACATAGATTTTTCTCGTCTGTCTTCAGGAAGAGCACCATTGTGCGGCTGCTGTTCCGTTTCTATGAGCCCCATCAGGGTAACATCTACATCGCGGGGCAGAATATCCGAGAAGTCAGCCTGGACAGCTTGAGGAAGGCTTTGGGAGTCGTACCTCAGGTCTGACAAACGCCAACACAATAAAGCACCAAAACAATGTGTTTATAACATCACTGTCCTACCAAATTATTTACATCTAGAGTTCTTTTTAAATGACATTGATTTATAGTTTATTCCTACAATGTTTGGAAAAGAACGGAATTTGCGTTTATAATTTGTATTATAAGTAAGGATCAAAGAAAATGGATTAGATTTTTTTTTATTGTTGTTTAAAAGATAAAATTTAAATTTCCAAATTATAATGCTTCTTACAATATTTTTTGTTACCCTCTTGTCCTTTACCAAATGCATATAAAACCAAACTTGTTAATTATCATTAAATGAAAATGAGATGCAATATATTTCATACAGAAGGTTTTGAAACGTCTAACATTTTGAATGGGAAATCTATAGGATCCCTGTTAATATCATTGTCTCTAAATGGTAGATGTAATATAAAAACAACTTTGGGGAATTATACACAACGATGATTAGCATCAAGTAATGTTAGAGTAATTGTTAGCAATGATCATTTTTGCTTTGCGAGCACCGAGGATGAGCTGAACAGATGGTGCATGAACATATTTTTGTCATTTGCTCTCCTCCTCTTCCTCTGCGCCCCAATCCTGTTGTTTGTATCTGCCATCCTCTGTTTCTCTCACTGCTGCCATGAAAATATCCTCGGAAGCCTCATTTTGTTCCCTGACTTTATTATCATCAGGATGCCGTTCTGTTCCACAACACCATCTTCTACAACCTGCAGTACGGCAACATAAACGCCACAGCAGAGGAGGTGTACCAAGTGGCACGTTTAGCAGGCCTCCATGATGCTATCCTCAGGATGCCCCATGGCTATGACACCCAGGTTGGAGAGCGGGGCCTCAAGCTGTCAGGTCTGCTGCACATTTATGTCTACTCATTGTATGTGGTCTCCCGGATACAAACCAGAGCCGTGTGTTTGTCTCGCTCCCCTGATTACATTCTTAACTAAAGAGGTTAAAATCTCAGCTGTCATCCTGTTAATTAGCTACTAATAGCTTATGTTCTATTGATAAAGCTCAGAAAAGGCTTGGAAACAAAACCCAGGCTGTTGTATGTTTGATGAGATTTAGAATAATGAGATACCAGACAGCTATTGTTTAAAGTCAAGTTTTGACTTTAAACAATACTAGATATCAATATCGGATATCAAACATCACAAACACTGAGCTTTTTTATATTTTCTTAAAAATTGAAGAGATTTCTTTTTCTGATTTGAAACATTTTAATCACTTATTTATTCTTTAAAGAAGAGTAACAAAATATATTTGTTACTGTAGCTCAGGCTCCTTGTGTGTTCCTAATGAAACCCCCCCCCCACCATTTCAGTACCTCTGTATTTTCTATATATATTTTGATTGTACTTTTGGGTGCATAAAGCTTTGGCAGTCCAAGTTAAACAGTCCAACAAGGCTGCTGAAGTATAACCATATTATGGCAAAGCTTTTAGTTTAGGTTTTTTTTTTTTTTTTTAACCTGGCCTCATGTCCTCCTCCTGCTTGCATTTCTATGTTTGCTACACTAACATTAGCGTGTTAACTCTGTTTTGATATGACTTGTTGATAATTTTGCTCCTAACAGATTCCACTAGAGTTAGTTAATGTTTTGTTAACGAACCTTTCAGAAAAGGTAAGTTTTCCTGCTTTAGAAACTTAAGTGTTTTGTCTTGAGCATTGTAAAATTTAATGAAAAATGTTTCAGCTGCATTTTGGGTACTTTGCGTTCATCATCAGTATATCGGAGCACAGAACAGGTCAGAAAGGAAAATGTGGCAGACATTACAGTTTTTTACTTTGAACATCAGTGCAAAGAGTGAAAAATACTTTGTTGGCAGAAATCCAGATTTGCTGGATTGACAAATTAATATGCAAAAGCTATGATGCAATTCTGCAAGCTGTTCTCATATAAACACATGACCATTGTTAATTGAACTTAAAATTACCCAAATCTGCTCATTCCACGAACCTGCCATGCTGTGCTCCCTAAGGACCTTCCCTCCTGCTAAAAACAAAACAAATCAGCTACTCATTATATCACAAATAGTGACAAACAATGTTAAGACATCTGTCTGTGGGCTGAATCTCCAGGGAAACAAGGTCATCCAGGAAGACAATAAGCTGACACACTCGAGCCGTTCCTCCATCTCTAAAAGCCAAGGTCCACACCTTCATGCGCATTCACAGATGTCTTCTGTTTTTCCACTGATCAAATGACAAACTAACATAAATTGGTTCTTTTTGTATATTTGTCATGAGGATGTGAAAATTTGAAAGAGTTTTGCAGTATTCCTCTCATGACTGTGTGTAGCTATAATCATAAAAAAATCAGTTCTTAGAGCTAGATGTTTTCCAAAATTGTGATTTTGTCAGACCTTGATCTGCAGTTCTGGACAAAGAAAGGCTGTTAGGTGATTTATGTGCTCAAACACTTTAACTGTTTTTATAGCAAAATAATTTAATTAAAAGTTAAATGGACTTGAATTCAAATAGATAAATAGAATCTTATAAATACAGAGCCATCCTCTTGTCAGATACAGCAAAGGTGCTTCTTAATAACACCTTTCATCCATGTTTCCCAGCAGATATTGTTTCCTTTTCTTTCCGTTGACATAGAGGGGGTGTGACTGGCTTAAAAGCTTCAGTTTTGTGGGTGGGTTGCATGATTTTTATGTTGCAGTATTAAGGCGTTTTTGTCCTGCAGGGCCCAGTCCTGTTGTTTTCCTGTTCTGCTGGTGTTTGCATTGAGCAGAGGGCCACCTCGAAGGTGTGCGGGGATCAAAATATCAAATTCTTGTCGAAGCCAATTACAAAAGTCACACAGGCATACGCGAGACATTTGGATTTAATTAAATAACTTTTCAGTGAACATTTAGTTTTTTTTTGGTTTTTTTCTTCAATGAGTTGTGTTAATTTTGTTGGCATGAGTCACTGATAACTGGCACCAAATCTTGGAACATTTTTAGTGAGCTACACCTGCTTGTTTTGAGTTTAAGTAATAAAAAAAAAAAAATACATCCTGCTTCTAAAAATAATTTGTATTTTCTGATGAAACATTTTGAAATGGCAGCCATGTCGTTTTTAAGCATTTGCTTAGAAATGTTTCCCCTCGGATGCATAAACGGCTAAGTTGTCAAAATAACTTTTGTCTGTGTAGAGAAACAGCTACAAACTGCATCAAAGTTTCAGTTTAATCACTTCCACCATCACTGCTCTGTCATTCATTTCTTCATTTTAAGACCATAAGTGTGTTTAAGTACAGGCTGCCTGTAAGTTGTCCTAATTCGATCAACACGAGACTTTGTGCAATCGGGTTTTTAGCGTCACTCACTTAGTCCACGTAAACAAGACTGTGAACCGTTTCTGTCTTTGACGCGCAATTACCAGCAGCATGTGGAGTGAGTGAGAGAACGGACAAAATAAAGACATGACTAAGTTCTCATTAATTTCACTGCTGCTGTATGTGACAGCTGCCAGTGAGCAATGAGAGGCGGGGTGTGGATCAGGAAGGGGCCAGCGTGCGTCGCGGTGCTCGCCGCTCTCCACCGCCAGCCATGTTTACACTCGCTGAAAGCCGCTTTCTTTCAAGAGGCCACACGCCGCTCGCATGTAATAAAGGCCGAGTCAGACACAGTGGGAGAAATCTTTGAGCCCTGCTGACTTTTTTCCTCACAATTAAATGAAAGTCTGTTTTTTCCAGACTCAAAGCCTGCAGCATTGCTATTGTGTGAGCAATGGCCCCTCAGTTTGTGGCAATAATGAAGAGACGAGCCAAACAGCAACTTGTTGCCTGTCTCTTTGCGTATGTCAAACACCACAGCTCTCTTCACCTCTTATTAATAACGTCTCTTTGTCTATTTCAGGAGGGGAAAAGCAACGCGTCGCTATCGCCCGCGCCATCCTCAAGAACCCTCCCATCCTCCTGTACGACGAAGCAACTTCGTCCCTGGACTCCATCACAGAAGAGGTCGGTCCTGCTGCCGAGACAGAAACCGGCATGCGTGCATAATAACAGTTCGCACTGTCTGCATACACATTTAGTAGAACAAACACCCACTCAGTCACCTGCTGTAGGTACACAATAATTCAGCTCCCTCCTGCGTCACATACCTACTGTGACACACACCCCACACCCTCCCACACACAGGCACACACGCAGCACCCCAATGCATTCCTCCCCTCGCCACCTGCCTGTGTTTCTCCCACTTAATCTCCAGCTCAGCTTAAACCACACAGTCTTTGTAAATGTTACATCTAATGAGAAAGTTCAGCACGATCTTTCTGAACTTGTGCAGGAAGAAAAAAAAAAAACAAGTTGGGCAGCAAACGTGGCTGTTAATTGAGTTTTTTTTTTTTTCACTGTTGCCTCATAACAAAGATGTTTTTAGATTATCATATGCATACATTGGAAAGAAAAGCAAATGAAGGTGGATGTTGCTGAGCAACATTGTATTGACTTTGAATGTCTCTGTCGAATCGAGGTATGGGAATATGTTTCATATATATTCTGTCATTCATGCTCTTTTTCACTCCACAGTTATTGCAAACTGTTTTCCTTTGGATTAGGGGATGCTATTGTAAGGCTTATGATGTTAAACAGAGCCCTGCAGACGTATTCACTTCCTTTGAACTTTTTCACATTTTCTCACATTAAAACAGCAATCTTCAACGTGTTTTGATGGGATTTTATCGGACAGACCAACGGCAGAGAGTGTATGGTTGTGAAGTGGAAAGAAAATGACACATTGTTTTAAAAACATTGAATTTCTTTGGTGTGGAGGAAAATGATGAATGCTTTAAGAGGCTGAAAATTAAAACATAACACCTTTCTCTGATTTTTCTCTGGGTACAATTTGTAAAACGTGGATCCTTTTCCCTCCACTTCACAATTATGTACTCTATCATGTCAATTTATCACACAAAGTTGCAAGAAAAGAAGTTGCTGCAGGTTTCGATCATTTTCTTTGTGCTTCCAGAACATCCTGAGTTCAACGAAGGAGATAGTAAAGGACCGGACGTCGCTGTTCATCGCCCACCGGTTGTCCACGATCGTAGATGCAGATGAGATTCTGGTCCTCAATCAGGTGAGAGCTCACCTGTGCGTCTTTAGCGTGGCTGCATGCCTTCACTCATTAACATTTTCATTCAGAACATAGGTGTGATGGAAAAGCAAATCATATCGTGGCTGACTTTCTGAGCCCAAACATCCTCACTGTTAATTGCCAGTCCAATTAGTTACATTTGCATTGAAGGGAAGGATGATGACCTGCACTCCGCGTAACCTTCAGCGCTCCGTATCTGCCAGCAATGAGCATATAGCCCGCCGCGCCAGTTTTGGCACTCATTTATTTCCCACGTTACCTTTTCCTCATTGTACGTGATAAAAACCTGCTTCGTTTAACTTTTCTCATTAACTTCAACAACAACAGGACGACTGTCTGCAGAAGAGAATGTATTATTTTCTCCATAAGGGCTCATTAAAGCAGTCTGACTCGACTGGCTGTTTTGGTCAGATGGCTCGTGTTGTTTGTCTCCGTGTCTAATAATGTATGGGCCATCTTCCCAGACACTGATGAGGCCTTGTTCAGGGCTATACATGGCTCCTCAGATGGCTTCTCTGACAACCGCGATTGTTCTAAACTGTGGCAGAAGTGAATCTCTTTTTCTGCATCCAGGCAAGCGGAAATAAGCGCCGCCGTGCACAGCTGTAAAACACAAAAGAGACCAGGAGTGAAGTCGGTTATTATCTAGAAAGTAAGAGTTAATATTAGAAGCGATGCAGGTGAGCTGACATTTTCCACCAGTGCTTGAGCGGGAGGATAAAATGAGAGGAAACTTCTTTGAACTGCTTGTCTCGTTCCGTGTTCCCAGAGTCAGATGGCGGGGATCAGAGGGTTGTGACGAGGAGGCACGTCTGCGTGTGATGTCGCCACAGTGTTTGCTAGTGTCACCAGCAGAGGACTGCCTGGGGTGCTCATTAAAATAACGAGCGGGGTACAATCACATGCTCGTCCTGGGTGTGCTAAAGACACTGCCAACACCTCTGCATGCTCAGCCGAGGTGGGGGAAGGGGATGCCCTCGTTTGTGTGTGGCTGCGTGGGAGGGGAAGCATTTTGTCGTTTTCGTCCACGAGTTAGTTTTTTTTTTTTGTGAGAACGCAACAGTTGTTGGGGAGGCGTCGCGGACTCTTAGCAGCGCGGTCACGATGCAACTCCGACTGTGTCTCTGTGTTCGTGGTCCCTTTATTTAAATCTGAGCGTTCGCTCCTCTCTTGTGTTTCCAGGGCAAAGTGGCAGAGCAAGGCAGCCACCACACCCTCCTCGCCACCCCAGGCAGCTTATACGCAGAACTGTGGAACGCTCAGAACAGCAAAATCCTGAATAGCGGCGCCAGCAAGAACTCAGCCGAGCCGCCGGCCGAGCGGCTGTCCCAGAAGGAGGAGGAGAGAAAGAAGCTGCAGGAGGAGATCCTGAACAGCGTGAAGGGCTGCGGGAACTGCTCCTGCTGAGAGAAGCCTCCACCGCCATGTTCCCTCGATCCTCACAGGCGGACTGCGCTGGAATCCTCGAGCTGGAGATGGGCCGCTTCTCCATCTCTCCTCCTCTTTCAACTAAAGGCCGCCGCGCGCCAAAATGGAGGTGGAGCACAACAGGGAGCAAGTGTGTTTAGCTCTGGCTTGTGGCCAGATTTCAAGCTTTCATGCCAGTTTTCTGAGCTGAAGCAAAGCGTAAGAGACTCCGTGTATCAAATACGTGTGTTGGAGACATCTGTTCTCCAACATGGCACTCTCCTTCTCCTCATTTTGGACATCTGGTTTAGTGACATCTTTCATTTGCACTGGAAACATGAAATCTCTTGCATATGCCTTGACGTTGACAGAATTTGTATGGATTTAATTTTTTAAATTATTCATAAAAAGGAACTGACCCTACAGTTTGCATTTAATTTTTTTATTCAAAGTGTGTACATATCCCAGTTCATGCTGCAGTTAAAATCCTGAACTACGAGACAGATTAACACTATTACATAGAAGAGACGCTCCTCTACTATTCACCAATACTACTTAAAGCACATAAGTTTATTTGCAAGCTCTATTCAGAATATTAAAAATCTGCTTATAAAGAGATGGCATTGTTTATCTGTCCAGATTCATTCAGCTCTAAATGTTTCTCACCATTTCTTTCATATCTAAACATCTCATAACAAAAGGGTATTGAAGAGGTTTTAAAAGTCAAAGACGGCTTTTAGATTGTGTGACCAAATATGGAGTCTTCCTCTGCAAGGTATTGTGTTTATTATGTCCTCATCTTTGCGGTGAATGTTTTGGTTGCGGTATGCACAGTTTCTTTCAGTTCTATCCGTTTTTGTACCTAAATGAAGAATATTCAGATGTGTTGTACAATACACTGTCAAATACTTTTCTAAAGAAATCTGCACCATGTTGATGTGAGTAACTTGCAGAAAGTGTAATAAATTTTGGGGGTTTTTTTGACAAAAATGACTTTTCCCTTTAATCAAAGCAAATGTAAATGGAAAGATTGCTTCTTTCTAAAAATCCCTTGATTTTATTCATTTATTTTATTTCTTTAATTTGTTTAAAATCAGGGGAAGCAAATAACAATGAACATTTCCAAAGTAAATTTTAATATACAACATTGATTCATTTATATCTTTTGTCCTTCGCAAAGGTGGATGGGAAAAGGAGGCAAAAGCACCTTAAAGTTTCAAAACAGTAACTATGACAAAATTTTGCAATATTGTGATAATTTTAGTTTTACAGTTACTGGCCTTGATTTATTAGTAGCTGGACAGGAAGAAGACATGCAGGAAATGACCCATGGACTTTTTTCCCCAGGAACAATAATTCATATTTCTTCAAAATATGACTGATTGTATGTTTTTGTATTTTTGACTAAGACTTTCAAAGCTTGTATGTTATGTTAATGTGATTTAAAACAGGCTTACAGGCTGATTCCCAACTTGCAATGCAATGACAATATTTTAGAGGTTAACATGTTTAAATATGTTTCTGCAGAGTCCTTAGAAGTCACAATTATTAAAATACTTAAATAATTCCAGGCTTATGCCTTAAGTCTTAAATTTAAGAAAGAATCTGGATATTCCATGCTACAGTTCTTTGAAAACAGTTTTTGGAAAACAGTCTTCATTTTGTTTTTGGTCAGCAGGTCTTTTCACCTGTCGGCTCCTCAAAGGCCGTCCACTGTTTCTCCATTTGTGGATAATAGATCCAAGTGAATCACCCGAGTCTTTAAGTATTATAAATGACTTTGTAACTTTTATGATGTGGCGTTTTGGGGATGTTTTAGCCTCTTTTGATGATGCAGGTCAGGGAGTAATCTGGCATTGCTGTGACTGTTATAATTAGTTTGAAGATCTGAAGCACACAAACTGAGGAAATCTGGCTAATACATTTTCACAGCATTTTTTTTTTTTTGCATTAATCCTAATTAATGAGAACTAAAAAATATCTAACAGCTAAGCAGAATTTGCCCATTGCATTAAAGATGAATGCACTTTTCTCTTTTTCTCTTTGTAGTCGACTGTCCACTAAAGCTAAGTCTGCTCTCCTAATTATCTCTTGACGTGATATTTTTCCCTCCAGGCCCGGACTATTTCTAGTTTTGTTGTGTTCAGTACTATTACATAAATAATGTAAAAAAAAAAAAAACATCTCTCAGTGACTGCTGGTTGCTTTCAACTTTCTGCAAACACTGGGATTGATTCATTATAGCCAGTGTGGATGTAGGCACCCCAGAGAACATATTTAATTTAAATCAAATGTAATGTATAGCAGAGAAATTTACTTTCCCAGATTAGCTACATTAAAGTTGCCATGAAAACTGCCAGGGCTTGAAAAAAACTATAACTGTGATGAAGAGGAAAAGAAATTAATAACAGCAGGGGAACTTTTTCATACTTCAAATAGGATTTATAAAAACACATCCTAAAGAAGTAAGTTCATGAGGCTGCGCTGAAATTATAATCAGAAACTACATCATATAAATTGCATAGCCTAAAAGATCCCAGCTTGATGATGCGGACATTAAAATTTCAGATTTAGCCTGAGGACAGGTATTTTTCATTCTCAGGAAGCCATCTTCAACGTCCGCCAGCTGCACCAAAATACCAACATGTTGGTTGAAGGGGGAGCAGAAGAAGAAAGAGTGCAGTCCTCATGTCAAAATCCTTTATTTATTTAAAAAGAACAATCCAGATTAATTAAAATGAACACTTCAGCTCATCCTTCAACAACATGACAGAATCAGCCGTAGAATTGAAGCTTCTGCAGTCCCTGACTGGCGGATTGTGTAAAGCAACATTAAGTATTAAAACGTATGATTTACTGAATTACAAAATATTGGATAAATATTTTTAAAAAGAATTAAGAATAAAAAAAAATGCATAAATCTCTAACTAGTAATTGTTGATTTAATCTTGCTTTTGGAGAGTCAAAACTCTGCAGCTGCTGTAAAATGTTTACTTTTTACTTCAGTATTTTTAAAACACTGCTGTTTAATATAATAACTTATGTGCAATTCCTATATGTGAAGCGCTGGTAATATAGTGACCACAATTAATTAAATCCCATTTTATTTGCAACTTTTTTTTTACATGAATTTGAGAAGTAAGTTTTGAGTTTTGTTAATATGCCTTATGCAGTAATGTGACAGTCATTAACATTTTGATATATTTTAATAGATCTTAAAAGTGCCACACACACAGTGGTATCAGCACTAAACTTAAATATTAAACTTAAATATTATCATCAAATACTTTTTATGCATCCTGATGCTTGTTTTTTTTTACACATAAATATACAATAGTGTCATCTGTATATAATAATCTTGAGATTGTTGTAATAAATTTCACTGCATCGTGTAAAAGACAAAATCTATTCCAGCCAATTGCCTTCTGAAGTCGCCTAATTAGTAAATGTATTTAATCTCTGCATGTTGCATCAAATACCATCATGAAGTCGGTCAGAGATGCAACTATTGAGGCAGGATTAACTCATATGACAATCTGCTTTGAGAATTTACTAAAACACTGTTCAGTGCGTTATCTGAAAATGAGAGACTAAGGCAAATATCTGCGAATCTACCAAGACATTCTGCCTAACATGCGACAAGCTGGACAGGGAGCTTCCTGCTGTGTCGATGCTTTTCTTCAGCAGAGACAGAAAATCTGATCAAAGTTAAGGTAAGACAGAGCGATACAGCAGGACAATGACCCTTAGCATACAGATAGCGTTGCAATAAAATGGTTTCCATCAAAACATAATGGTTTTTGAGTGACCTAGTCAAACTCCAGACTCGAAATTGGATGTTTCCCTTCAATCTGACTGTTCAGCCATTTTTTATTTTTTTTATTTTTTTTTTAAAAAAGAAGGAACTAGTGAAATATTAAGCAAGCATCTAAATCTGTATGGTGACAAACGCTACTTAACAACACTCTGCTCTCTTAATGGGAATGGCCCACTAAGCTTGACAGGTGCCGCTTTTTTTTTTTTTTTTTTTTTACAAAACCCTGCCGAAATGGCGTTGCGTGAAAATGATATCTTTTGATTACTAATCAAAGGAAGTAGAATAGAAAATGAATCTGTGTCATCAATGAAAGTTGTTACGGAAACATTTTTTCCCACTTTGTGTCTAACAACCCATTTGATCTTTCTCCTACTGAGGATCCGTGGACAAGATCTGTCACGGAAGCCGGAATGATCAAGTGACACTAACACGCTCCGGTTGCGTTTGTGTTCTGACGGGCAGCGCGACATCTGATGTTCCTCTAGGAGCCCCCTGCGACTCTTTTGCCCCTCCTCCGGGACCAGGGATACCGCACCACACTTTCTGCGGTGCCTTTCGACCGGATTATAATTGAAGCCGACAAATAACAAAAACATCCACCCAATGTGACAGACCGAGGCCCGCTGCGCCGCATTGTGCAGCCTCCGCCACCTCCTGAGAAAGTCGCGCATTATAGATGAAAGTAGACTTTGATAAAGCCCCGCTTAAAAAGAAACTAACTGGATGATTACGGCTGGATGGGTCTCCTTTCATGCGTCAGATGTCCAGGCAGATGAGTTGATGTTAATGGCGTCCTTCTAATCTAACCTAGGAAGCGATTATGAGACTATTCATTAGTGACTCCCAGCAACGCTCAGCTGCTGCCCCTAACAGGTTATCCACTAATTATTCGGAGAACATAGCTCACTATGATGTGCCATGGTTGTGTGAAAGAGCCTCGGATATTATTTCTCAGGGTGCTTTATTTATTTTTTCTTTTTTCCCCATGTTGCTTTTTCTCTTTCTGTGTGTCAAGGACAAAACACGCAAGCACTGAAGTTACTAAGCAATCTGAGGTGGACCTACACAGGGAGGGCGTCTGCTTTCTCGCTATTTATGTTGCAAAAAACTGAGTCACAGAATCTGTCGTTCGGCGGTTTGTATCTGCTCTGCGATTGGTGCCGTTTGTCTGCGTGTTTCCAGGAGGTAAAGAGGAAGCCATTCTGCTGTTTGCCATTCAGCAGTCGGCAAGCGCCAAGAAAGACAGACACACAAAGGCCTTTAATAATGTCCTTAATATGGACTGCAGCAAGCACTGCGACCTTCTGCTGAAGGAGAAAGTTTCAAAGAACATGCTTCAGATTCGCTGATGGGGTAATATCAGCTTGTTGCACCTACTCTCTCTCTCTCTCTCTTTCTCTCTCTCTTTCTCTGTGTGTCTGCATCACAATATCCAGCCTGGTGATTCAGAGCTGGTTTTAATATGTAGATCCTCCAAACATGCCCAAAGAGCTGCATCTCCGCTCCCAAGACGCCTGTTAAGAGTGCACAGGTGATGAGAAGGATTCAGCCACACACGACAAATCCCAGCTGACCCCTCCTCGGCCTGTTGCTGAAGTCCTCGTGTTTTTCTTCATCGCGATAGCAGAGGGAGGGCAGGTTGAGATTCAGGGCGATCCCTCTGCACCAGACAGTCGGCTCACTCCCCATCCCACCACAATCCAGTGAGCATGTGGCCAAGGGCGTCTACGCCTTGATAAATATGCATCGCAGCCTCGGAGAAGATGTAGTTATTTCCACCGTTTTGTGTGGGAGTGTAAATTTATGTGCGTAATCCCTGTGTACTATATCAGTGCTCCTGGTCAAATCCAGAATGAATATTCACACAGGCGTGCACTCGCACAAGGATACAGCCGGTCCTCCCCCTTTGTTAAAAGTCAATAAACACAGAGAGGGTGGTATTAACATCTCTGCACTCACTTTGCTGCTGCAGATGATGCAACCCCCGAGCAGAGTCTGCATGATCCGGGTCAAGAGTTAGCAAACTGTAAACTCGCTGCAGATTTCTTGAATTTGTTTTATCCTTACAAGCAAAATGTGTTTTGTTTTTTTTCTAGAGCAATTGAATTAACCATGTAGTTGTTTCTTTGTTAGAAAAAAAAATAGTTAAATAGTTTACAGTTCAGGTCAGAGGTTTATACAAGTTTAGGAATAATATCAGCTAAATTTTTTTTTTTTTTTCCAGTGATGAACTAGTCCACTGTTTTTTATGCATTTCCCATAAGACTGGGCTATGCCATTTATTAAAGTAACTATGATGCTATATAAAACTGTGATAACTATTAATTAGAATGAACCCTGTTTTTCAGGACACTTTATTCACTCTTCATGAGCTTTAGCATCTCACCAAGGAAATAGACTTGTTGTGAGTATTAAAGGAAGTTTATGCATTCAGCTGGACAATTAAGGTGCTTGGAAGTCACACAACTACATTTGCAAGTGTGAATTTTGTTGCAGTGGTCGTCATACAGTAGTGTGTGGATCTGCAATGGCTCAGCATGCAAAGACATTTTGGATAAATTTATGCTTCAAAAGGCACGGATGAGCAAGTTTGGTGTATGAGGTCTTGATTTGTCCTGATTTGGGACGGCAGCAGGGCCTCAAGTATCAGGGATTCGTCCGGTAACCGGCGGGTTGCCATTTTGAACCTCCACTGTGTCTGTCTCAGTCACTTTGCCGTTGCAACCTCGGCCTAAACTCTTTGACTGCTGGTGGTGGTCTGTGGGCTTGATGTTTCTGCTTTTTCTGCATGTTTGTAAAATCTTCAGTGGTTTGTGTCTGGCTGGTTTACTGTCTCCTTCATAGTGGTCAGGATGATAGAGAAACTGGGTCTGGTTAAATCAATATGAAAATCCAATTTAGCTCTTTAACTAAAAGACATTTTTACTTCTCTTTGGTGCTTATTGCTGACAACATGTTTGTCAGGAACAATCCCATCTCCTTAGAGCTGGACAATGTTTAAGCTAATGAAAATCTAAACAAACTAGTTTCATTTACACAGTTAAACACCCCCTATAACTACAGATTATGTGATGGAAGATGTCGGAAGGTAATTCAACAGAAAATGAGTCTATCAAATTCTGACTCAAGGAGCTCCCTTAGCTGATTGTCATTGAATTAGAGGCTGGATTTGTGGAAAATTTCTAATGTGATTCTCCTGGGTGTAAATCAGAGAAAATCATCTCTGTGAAAAAGTCTGCAACTGCTGTCAGAGATTCCTCCAGGAGTTGTTTCAATATTCACCGTATTTGAAGCATCTCTGGGGTCTGTGCTTGAATGAGATCATAATCACTTTCTTCACAAGGACAATAACTCTGTATATATATGTATGTATATATATATATATATACATATATATATATATATATATATATGCATATATATATATATATACATATATATATATATATATATATATATATATATATATATATATATATAAATATATATATATATATATATATATACATCTCTGTGGTT